>PVIH01027144.1:0-17479 GCA_004025045.1 Sigmodon hispidus | reverse complement strand
AGAACACTCATTCCCATAAAATAAAAATAAATATTTTTTCTATTTAAAACAGAAAGACTAGAATATCCTTGGTAGATACTGTGGGGTTCACTTTATCCCCACAACAGTCCATTCGGGTGTCATAGCAGAAGAGAGTCTGAGGCAGAGATGATGGCAGTGACTTGCTCACAGTCACATGGCTGGGTCAGAATTTATATCCAAGCAGTCTGACCTCAGAAACAACACTGTGGTCCTCTCATTATGCTTGTCTCTCATGTCACAGGATAAGTGCTTCTGTTATGCATGTACTTAGATTTTTTTACATCACCCAAGGATGGGACCTTTTCTCCAGCTCAGAGCATAGCAGTTAAATGCTTCCAGCACAGACGTTCCAGATGGTGGCTTACTTCCTCCGAGGCTGCTTCCACAGTTCAGGTTGTCACTCTTTTCTCTCACTACATGCCTCATAACTGGACGCTACATAGATCATTTCCCTACCTTTTCCTAATGAGTTCCATATTTCCCTATTGTTTCTAAAGATAAACTTCTCACTCCTGCCTTACCCCTGAGGTCAGAGTAAGATCGTTAGTCAAGGAACTCTACACCTTGGGTGGTAAGGCAGCAGATCTCAGGGGGTGGGCAGGGTCCTGCATGTATGAAAGCCAAACAGGGCTATAAAAAAGACAAAAGGTGGTGGGATGCTCCTAAGACATGCCAGCCAATGATTCCTACAGGATGAGGGGGTAAGTGAGCCTCTGAAACCCCATTACAACAAGACAGTGGCCTCAATGGAGAAGAAAGAAAGGTGACTAACAGGAAACGTTGGGTTCCTGCTTAGAAAACTACCAGGAAGAAATAGTTTAAATATAGCATATAGGTTATATATGAGAAATTTTTTTCTCAAAGTTTGACTAGACAGAACAAAGCTTAGGTAGTAGGGTATCTCCAGTAAACAAACAAACAAACAAACAAAAACCCAAAAAACCAAAAGCCAGCATCTAGATGGGAAAAGAATATTCTTGATAGGGCAGCAACTGAAAAGTATCTACCATGATATTCAACTTGGATTCAAGATGGTTGTATGGTTTAAATATGAAATGTCTCCCAGGGGCTCACATGTTTGAATACTTGCTTCCCAGGTGGTAGTACTATTTCAGAAAGTTATAAAACATTCAGGAAGTGGAGCCTTCTGGAAGAAAATGGGTCTCTGTGGGCAGGTCTCGAGGCAGTATAATCGCACTCCACTTTCTGGTCAACCTGTGCTTTCTGAGTTCTGATGCAATGTGACAAGCCAACTTACTGCTGTTGCTGCCACGCCTTCATGTCATGGTGGATTGCATGCCCCAGGAAGTATAAGTTTAAATAAGTCCTTTCTCCCACAAGTGACTTATGCCAGGGTGTTCTATCATAACAATAGCAAAATAACTAAAACATGAGGTCAGCAAAGAAGCCACAATTCTCAACCAACCCGGAGAAATGTTCTCAAACCAATGCTTAGAAATTCAGCTTCACTCCAAGAAGCAATGTAGTATAGACCAACAGGTCCCCTGCATCTCTCTAACTGTAAAGTGAGATCAATATCCTTCTTCACAAAGTATTAGTGAAGATTTCATTAGGTTTTAGGTATAAAGCTCTTATCAGATGATTGGCACTGAAGAGGGGCTCAGAAAAGATGAGCCTCCACCCCTCACATGAAATTGATGGCTACAGTGGTTAAAAAACAACAACAAAAAAAAAACAACTATATGATATGAACTGGCTTTAGTATCTTTTGAGGAATTCTTACTGAAATAGATGGTGACTGCCCATCACATGCTAAGTGCTGGGGATAAAGGCATAAACAATGAGAGATGCTTTTGCTCTTCTGGGGCTGGTAGAGAGAGGATGTGTTAACCTCACGTGAGTGTCTTCACTGAGAGGTTGGAATAAGAACTTTGCATGGATAGTAAACACAAAGATAAACACCTGATATCCCTTTTAAAGGAAGAACTGTATGCAGTTGCAACTTATGGGTGTCAGAGCCCTGTGGCTGAGAGCCTGAGTATAGAGAAGGACCTGATCTGCAGACATGCTCTTCTACATGTTGGGCACATCTGACGAGGGGAGCCAGTAGAAGCAGAAAGGTTTGGATCACTATGAGCCGAACAATTCCAACACAAATTTATATCACATCTTTGTTGTGTTGGAACAGTCAGTCACTTTTCCCAGCCCCAATCCTGTCTCCTCCATCTTCCTTGCAGATGTAGTGATCTCTAATGAGTGACACCTAGCAGCCTAAGCTCCATCTCATCAACTTGGACTCCCATAACCCACTGGGTGACAGGAAGAGAGAAGCAAGAAACTGCAAAGCAGGTGACCTTGACTGGGCTGAGTTTCTCTGAGGCTTCCCTGTAAAGGGCATCCTTAAGATGATTAGATCATAGGGAAGTAAAGATAGGAGAAATAAGGTTGCCACCTGTGAATTAAATCATAAAACCTATGAACAATCAGTGGGATTAGCCATCTGGGGAAATAAACCAAGAAGATGTCTGCAAATGTGAGAGGGAGGAATCAGAAACACTGAAAACTCCAATCAAGGTGATTTGCTAGTAATTTCAAAGAAGGAAAGCTGCAGTGTGATTGTGGTTTGCTAAAGCAGAAGGAGCTTAATCAATGGCATTGTCCCTGATCAGAGAGAGACGGATCAGAAAGGGGGCTGGGCTGCTGAAGTAGAAATCTCCAGAAGGTGGCATGATCAAAGCAGGGCCACATAAGTGTTGTTTGCTGTGATGGAGAGACAGGGGTGCTTTTGTCTGTGTTTTAAGTTCTTTAGTTAAATCAGTACTGTATGGGGCTGGAGAGATGGCTCCGTGCTTAAGAACACACACTTCTCTTACTCAAGTTGGCTCCCCACACTCACACCTACACTGGGGGGCTTACAACACTTCCGACTTCTGCTATGCAGGATTCAGTGCTTTCTTCTGGACTGGGCAAGCCCCTGCACTCATACATGCACAGGCTTGCATGAACACATGCATGTATACACGCACTCTTTAAAACAATCTTTAAAGACACATACTGTGCTTAGTCAGCTTAAAGCATCTCTGTTTCCAAGGAGCTTCTCAAGCCACCTCTTCGTAGTTTATTTTTATGGTGTACAATCTGGGCACCTTACATCTACTGGTTTCCCTTTCTGTCTAGACAGTCAGTATTACCACTTTGATTTGGAAGAGGGTAACCCCCAGGATCTTAACTTTGAAATAGCTGGTGTACTGGCTTCACTGACAGGCCAGAACTATGACACCCAGTACTGAGAATCACAACTTTGAACACACACTGTTAAAACCCCGTGGAGATTTCCAATGAGTCCTGACTGCATTGGCAGTTTGAGGAGAGCAAAGGCCGAGAGGGAGCTGTTAGCTGGGTCCTCACGCATATTAAGGAGAAAATGAGGGAGAAAAACAATAGATAATGAAGACAATTGCATACATAATAGCAGCATGAGAGAGCACACCATTATGTAAAACTGAAGTAGGTTTGAGGAGAATCTTGAGCAGGAATGTTCTTAGGGGTGAACTGGGAAGGAGGAAGCAGGGAGATGTGGGCTTTCATCAAAAGCTATGTAGAACATTCCTCCTTAAAACACACAAATATTTTATTTTGGTAAAAAATGCATCTTTAAAAAGCAGTTTGAAGTACTCTACTTAGAATAAAGTATGGTACATTATGACAGATTTGCAGTCTGTCCATTCTTGTAAATATTTACATCCTGGCTCTGAACAGCTAACAGCCTGATTCCAGAAGGAGGGGACAAGTCAGAGCTTACCATGGGTGTACGGAGAGCTCCGACTGCTCAGGAATGATCGTCCCGCTACAGGCTGCATGAACCATGGAGCTGACTCACAAGACAGCAAAGCCCACTGCTATCAAACCTTCCTCCGAGACCACACTCACTAAGGGAGTTTCTAGTAATTTTTCCTTCTCTCTATGTGAGCCTACCCTAGTCTGTCTCAGACAATGTCCAGCGTACCTGATGGTATCGCAGATTGTTGAAGTGACATTCTCAGATAGTAATATAATCACACTCAGTGAGTAGATAGTAATATAATCACACTCAGTGAGTATGTCAAACATGAGCCTGTCTCTAAGAGATGGCACTCTTTGCAGCAATCTGGAAGAGTCAGATTTCTTAGGTAGCCAGACAGAGAACTTGAATGAGGGTGATTTTCACCAGGACAAGGCCACCTCGTGAGCTCAGCTGCTCTAGACCTTCATGAGGTGTTTCATGCATGGATGAATGAATCAATGATGAACAAATGATGGTACATCTCCTGGGGCTACTTAGAAGTTGATGGGAGGATGTTGTGGGGATCAGCAGCAAGGAAAAAACCTTGGAATTGGCAGCAATATGTCATATCTGGCTATCATTACAAGTGTAATGATTGCAACAGTAACCTGAAGCACAGGTGTCTAATGTGCGTAGTAACTAAAGAACTAGATATCAGTATTACAAACATCTGCCTCTACCAACCAGAATGCCAGAACTGCTCTTTAGCTGAAGATCCTGGTTCAAACCTGTTGAGGACTCTAGTGTTCTAACACATAGAACTTCTCAGCTGAAGGTACCTTACGGCTAGCAATATGTTAGGCACTTACTTTATCATCTGCATCCATGTTACTTTCTACTCCCCCGCCCTCATATCCAAAGTCAATAAGTTAGTGGCAGAGCTGACACTACAATCAAAAGAGACACTTATCACAGCCCTAGGAACAACAGGAATTTTTAGAATTTTCTTGTCCTGCCTATGTAGAATACACACTGAGTGTGGGTATCATACAAGCAAACCTTTTTATAACCCCCTATCTTTAGCTTTTTTCCTTTCAGTCTTTTTTAACCACCATTTTTACTCATTTACTCAACTTTTCTCTCACTTATCTATAAAATATTAGGTCCTATAAATCTAATTATTATTACAACAATATAGCCCCACCCCCACTAGCTTGTTTCTAGTCTCCTTGATTCCACATGAACATAATAAAACAAAAGACTTGGAGCTAAGACTCACAGGCAGGACACAATATGTGGTGTTTGCCTTTTGCAGCCTATATGGCTTCTAAGTTACTTGGTATAATTTCCCCCAGTTCCATCCATTTCATTTATTTTCCTTTATAGCAAAAAGCATCTCATTGTGTATATCAAACAAATTTTCATTATCCATTAACGAATTAACAGAACATCAAGCAAGAAAGGATCAGAAAAAAAAATGTGTCCGAGGATGGAGGACAGCTGTGAAATGTCATTTTCTCCAAAAAACATGGTTCTTGCACATGTGCTCTCACAGCTGTGATTCCCAGCATAGGATGGATCCCAGCACCCAGGAAGGGGGAGGGGTACTCTCAGGCCCCACTCTTACATAAGGAGTTACTGATACTTGATTGCTGCTGAAACAGGAGAGCCACTCTTCTTTGGGGAAATAGCTACTGGTAGTTTGCTGATGAACCAGTGGACCACCCCACACCCATGCTTATGTGGGCGATGTTAACAGACTCAATGAGTTATATATGAAAGAGAAAGGAGGGACATGAGGCTGGGATGTGTTGTGGGTCTAGTATTTGAAAGGAGAAATGGAAGTGAATATGATGAAATTACACTGTCCATGTTTCTAAAATCTACAAAGAATAAAACCATCAAAAATAATTACTACAATATAACCGACCCCTGCTTTACTCTAGATCTTACAGGCCAGAAAGAAATCAGAAATATGCAGATATAAAGAAACTTGCCCCGTATCCTTTCACTTAGAATCATGCACACAAAATGTCAATCACTAAGTTTTTCTACTAAAAAACCTGGAATCAATCTGGTAGCCTTCATCATAGAAAGCATTTAACACAACACTTTGCACAACACGGAGCTCCTATGTGTGAAACAATAAGCAAGCAATGGACGTCCCCAAATGTGACTCAGGGTCTTCTCAGTGATTCAGAGCTATAGTCACCTCAGGTGTTGAGACAGGCCAGTGGGAACAAGTCAGCTGAGAACTTATGGGCTCAATCTCTTCCACCAAGAAGCTTTAGGCAGGTGACATAATTTCTCTGAGTAGCCATTTCGCGACTGTGCAAGCAGGCTGCCAAAGGTGATTTTAAAGCCACTTCTGGCCCTGAGTTCCCTGCTGAAACAGTAGTCTCAAAACAGCTTTTGCAAATAAACCTCTATGGATATTTCCAGTCCTATTTACACCTTCCTGTATGTACATTAGGTGTTTTGAAAATCATCTTGGATAGCAGGCCACACCTTAATGATACTTTTAATTTTATTTTCTTAGGTGGGAAATAAAATCCTTCTAGCATTCTTAAATTTAGGAATTGGAAGATGTGATAAAGTACTCGCTGTTAAATTATAATTGCACAGCACTTACAATTACAGATTTAACATGTGTGCATTCTTCCCATATAAAACCAGCATGAAGACATCAAGAGGATAAAATCTGTCTGCCTTGTTTCTAACAAAAAAAGGAAGATCTCAGAGAGGACCAGGACTCCAGGAAGAGGAGTTGGCAGGGGTGTGAAATCCACACGCCGGAGTTTCCAAACATGGACTGCAGCAGTTTCAACAGAGAGCAGCCCCAGGTCAATAATAATTCTCATCCCAATCATTCTGCAGTTTCTCACCTCATGCCTGATAGATACATGCTAAATGTGAATGCCTCATCCTGTCAATATGCTGCATGCTATTGTGTCTTCTGGGAAGAATATGTCACTAAGAACTGACATTTGTGCCAAGTGTAAAGATTCCAGTAATTTAAGAAATATCTTTCCCTACTCCAACTTTGAAAGCAAAATGCATGAACAGAGAGTTAAAAGGTAAGATGTTGTGTGTTGTGTTTCCTTGGTTGTACGAGGGGATGAAAAGACGGTGGTGGAGGAAATCCCTCTTTGTTGAAGAAAGCAAGCCTGTATTGCTATATCTGCCTATCACAGAGATCTGGAAGGATTCTCTGCCCTTTTCAGCAGACAAACACCCTGGGTCCCAAGTCTTGGTTTCCTTACGAGTTACTCAGTGTTGAAGACTTCTTCCAGAAATGATCTCTTCTTTCACTTGGAAACCAAGGAATTGATTTTTGTCCCAGGCTACGCACCTCCATGAGAATTCATCAGGAAGAAATAGTTTAATAAGGGGCAATGATGAATGAGAAGTGCTGGACCATGACAGCTCAACCCTCGTGCAAAGCCATCAGGACGCAGTTGGTGGCGCTACCCTGAGAAGACTAGACAGTGCATTCCTCTCCAGTCCAGCCAGCTCTGAAGAAGGCCATGACACTGCAAACACAGGGACACCTGTGAGAGAAGAGCGTGGAGGACCTCTGAGAAGAGGTCAAGGGCTTCGTGACAGTTTATAGACTCTGCAGAGATAATGGGGGCTCTGCTTGGAAAAGCCACAACTGAACATTATAATTTGTATCCATTAAGATTTTTCTCAAATCCATGACACTGAACAAATTGTACCTATTCCATTTACAAGAAGCAAACTCAGAGTTAGAGTGATGATTCATTCAGTAAAGTTCCTGCTGTGAAACATGAGAATGAACGTTTGGATCTCCAGACCCCTGTAAAAGCTTGGCATGGCTGTGTAGGCCTATAACCCCAGGATCAGGAAACACTGAAATTCTGGGGGCTCACTGGCCAGCCACACTAGCCAGCCACTCTAGCCAAAAAGGTAAATTTCAAGTTCAGGCAAAGGGAGAAAACTAAAGTAGAAAAGTGATTAAGAAAGATATCCTGGCATTAACTTCCTGACTCTACATCCGTCTGCATGGGCAGAGGCACCTGCAAGCTCATGTGTACATATGCATACACAGCACACAAATGTATGTGCATACAAACACACCAAAACAGTAAATAAGGTGAAAAGTAAGAATGGAAGATACTCAAACAACATTGACCTCTAGGACCGATGTGCACATAAACACACACACATGCTACACATAGGAGTATAAGAGTACAGATCTACCTGAATCAGAGAGGAGAGAGAGAGATAGACAGAGAGAGACAGAGACAGAGACAGACAGAGAGAGAGAGAGAGAGAGACAGACAGACAGACAGACAGACAGAGAGACAGAGAGAGACAGAGAAACTGTGACTAAGGACTACAAGCACATGCCAAGGTTAGTCGTAACACACTGGTGGAATTTAAACTCAGGTCCAAGCCAACTTTACTGTCAATTTGTTATACCAGTGACACAGAGAGATGCATACTATCACAAACAATAGTTAGTCAAGAACAAGCCCACTGTGGTGGAACTCACTACTTTGTCTCATGGTTCTAAAAAATGGTTCTCAGCCTGTGAGTCTTGACCTGCAAACAACCCTTTCAACAGGAATAGCTTAAGACCATTGGAAACACAGGTGTTTACATTACAATTCCTAACAGCAGCAAAATTTCAGTTATGAAACAGCAGCAACAGTAATTTTATGGGTGCAGGTCACTGCAGTATGAGGAACTGTATTGAAGGGTCTCAGCATTGGGAAGGCTGAGAATAATTGCTCTAGAATATCCATCACAGTTAAGCTTGCCTCTGCAAATTAAAGCCATTGAATGGTAGGTGATGAATCCAACCAAGGTGCACAGACAATATTGAAAATGAAATGCCTTGTGAGTTAATGAGACAGCAGAAAGCTTTTAACCTCAGAGCCGCAAAGCCCATACTGTTAATGCCAATGTTCATAAACACCATCTTTATCAAGAGAGGAAATTGGAAATACATGCTCCTGTTTAAATTGGCAGGGGCCAATATGCAACAAAATGTCAGTGAACAGGCAGCACTATGACGTGTGAAGTGGCCTCCAAATGCCACCAGTTCTGTGACCTGTCAGTGTCCCTTCCCTGGGACAGAATTCAGTTCATAGGCTCCAGGCGGAAAACCACACACATTGCTGTGAAAGCTGTGGCTTTGTATCAAGTTCCAGATCAAAAGGGGAAGTATCTGTGAGGTAAACTAATCTTTATAGAGACAGAAAAATCATTATTGTTCAAAATTCCCTGGACATAATGGAATTTGCTTAAATGGAAAGTCTCAATAAACACCAACCAATAAACACCATTTTTTAAATCCTAATATCTTTGGAAGTCATCACATGAGCGTTTATAACCATACCTGAAATTATCAGCGACAGAAATAAAAAACAAGTTGCTGAAAGTCATGTGACTGCACAGTTACTCTTGACAGAACCCTGCTTTTGCAGGGCTATAGCTGAAGCAAGTATGAGAAATTAGATTTGATGTGTTCTGATTCTGAGGCATGCCCTGGATGGGTTTTAGAAAAATGTTGTTTTAATTAAATTTCTGTTATGAACTTATTTTCTCATTATTGGCTTCCACAAGGCAGATGTGAGGAGGAAAACCTTAACTGTCTCAGGCATACAACAAAGACAGCTGCCATTTCTATGTATGGTGACAGATGAGACACTAAAAAGGCCATAGATTTTTGGCTTACACATTATAAGCAATGTTCTTGGATAGTAAAGGGATTTTTTTGTATATTAGAAGTAACTACAATCTATTTATACAATCTATAAAAGAAAATGTTCACATTTTTTTTGGTTTTGCTTTTGTTTTCAAGACAAATTCTCACTATGTAGCCAGCCCTTCACTCTGTAGATGAGGCTGGTCTTGAACTCATAGAGATCCACCTGCCTCTGGAGTGCTGGGTTAAAGGCTGAGCCACTACTGCCCAGCAGTTTTTCACTGCAGTGTCTGTATATTAAAATTTTTATCAAAACTACAACAGTGGCAGGAGGGGACTGGGTCATGCAGTTTCCGCCTTGGTGAATGGGTGCATGTCATCATCAGGGGCTAGGATCAGTCACCACAGAAATGGATTTATTAAAGCGAGTCAATCCTGTTCACTTTGACTCTAGCCTCTCTGCTTCCTCCTGCTGCTGTGCAAGCCACAGCATGGAGTCTGTCACCACATGGGCCTCCTTGATGGGGAACTTCCTGAATTCCACAACTATGAGGCAGGTACATTTCTTTATAAATTACAGAGGTTTTTATTATTATTATTATTATTATTACAGAAATACAAAGTGAATTTTATGTTGTCACTTGTTTGCCTCTTACATAGAACCCTTCTTGTGGAAGCTAAGCCATGAAGTCCACAGCAGGACATTCTGAACAGAAATCTCAATATCTCATTTTAAAAATACAAATAACAATGAGAACGGGGTGGAGAAATGATTTAGCAAGTACGACTCATACTGTGCAGACATAGGGACCTAAGTTCAGATCTCAAGAATGCACATAAACAGCCTAGCATGGTTATGTGTGTGCTCAGGCTGCAGAGGTGAAGACAGAAAAACCGACAGGAAATGCTGGCTGCAGACTCTGCTCTTGGTTCAGTGAGAGACCCTGACTGGAGGGACAAAGGCAGACTGTGATAAGAAGAACAGCTGATGTTCTCTGGCCTTCACATACACACATACACTGTTTAGGTACTTTGCTATTGTTGCCCTAAGACATCACAACTATGGGTTTTCATAAGGCAACCCATAAAAGGAAGAGTTTATTAAAGTCCTATGGTTCCAGAATACTGCACTCTATAACCATCATGGCAGGGAACATGACAGCAAGCAGGCAGGCACAGTGATGGAGCAGTAGCTGAGAGCGTATATCCTTAACTGTAAGTGTGAGGATGTAGTGGTTTGGATAAGAGTGGCCTTCATAGGCTCATATCTGTGAGTGCTTGGAGAGTAGCACTATTTGAAAGGATTAGGAATGTGAGCCTGTTGGAGTAGGTGTGGCCTTAGTGAAGGGTAGGTGTGGCCTTAGTAAAGGGTAGGTGTGGCCTCAGTATGTCACTGGGGGTAGACTTTGAGGTTTCAAAAGCCCACCCTAGGCCCAGTGTCTCTCTTCCTGCTGCCTGTGGGTCCAGATAAAATTCTCAGCTACTTCTTCAGCACTGTCTGCCAGCTTGCCACCATGCTCCCCACCTTGATGACAATGGATTAAACCTCTGAAACTGTAAGCCAGCCCTAGTTAGAATCTTTCTTTTTTAAGAGTCGTTAGTGTCATGGTGTCCCTTCACAGCAACAGAACACTGACGACCAGAGGCAGAGAGCAAACTCCCTGGAAATGGCTTGGGCTTTTGAAACCTCAAAGCCCACCTTGAGTGACAACCTTCCTCCAGTAAGACCCTACCTCCTAATCCTCCCCAACTGGGGACCAAGTACTCAGATGAGCCTATGGGGCCATTCTCCTCCAAACTACCCACATGAACCTCTCTCTCTCTCTCTCTCTCTCTCTCTCTCTCTCTCTCTCTCTCTCTCTCTCTCTCTCTCTCTCCTCTTACAGATACACACACACACTCCACAGGAGAGAGTTTTAAAAATAAATAAAAAAATAGTGGTTTTCTTTTACTGAAAATGAAAACTACAAAATAATAACAGTGAATGCATCCAGGAGTTAATATTAGAATCAAATAAAGATACTCTGTAGTCAATCAAATTTTATTATGATAACCTCTACCTGTAAAATTTTTCAAACTTAATCTGAATCTCACTAATTAGATATGTTACCCATTATTTCAATTAACCTAGGATGGACATCTAACATGTGTCAATATAAGTATCTGAATTTTTGAGTGGAGCAGTACGAATCACTAATCTCTGTCATCCAGTTTCAGCGCAGCCAGACAGAAAGGCACAGAAATGACTAACTACATGCCAAGGTCACAAATGTTAAAATGCTGTCCCGAAGTGCAGCAGATACACAGTGTGTGTGTGTGTTGGGGGGGGCATGTGAGTCCTGTGACAGGACAGTAAGTAAGATGAGTTCAGAGCCCAGAGACAATGATACAGCAGCAAAATACACAGGAGGCCCCATTTATTTAATAGTTACCTTTCTACAAACATCTGTACGTAAATAATTGTCTACATCACACGTTTGAGCTCACAGAACTTAGAGGAGTCCAAATGCAGGAATTTGTGAAGAATGCAAAAGGCACTCAGAAATTAGTCCTTGAAGTTTCTTTAGAGTCAGAAACTGTGAGGGGAGCATCCTGGGTCTAGTCCCTCCTGCAGCTTAGCTTAGATCAAAACTCTTCCAGCTTCCCCTGGAACGAGGCCCAACATAAGATAAAACAAAGCCAGGAGCCAGAGGCCCAGCACTCTCTTTTAAAAGGACCGTGTTACCGTGAAAATGGCATTGACTGTCCACCTTTGGACTCCAAGCTGTGTACCAAAGTGAACTGGATGCTCTACTGCATTGCAAACAGTCCCTATAGCACTTCTCACCCAATGTGCAGAACTAACATGACGTACAGCAGAACATTACTGCCTACTCTTTGGACATGTTCTTGATGCTGGGACAGCTGACTCACCAACAGTGAAGGCACTCTGCCAAGAGCCAGTATACTAAGTGGGGAAATGCACTTTTTCTTCCCAAAATTAAACATATGTTTATAGGCATGATCTTAAGGAAAACAAAAAGATTATAGGTCACCAGCCACTTATCAACAAGTTTATTTTAGTCCATCCAAAGTCTGGAGCATAGACCATACATAGAAAATGTTCAACAGACAGTATACATTCAACTATCAAATGATTAATGGAAATAAACACTACATTTAAAAACATAAAATTATCCATTACGCCTAGACATAACATTACATCTCTATCATCCCAGAAACTAAGAGGTAGAGGCAAGAAAAACAGAGTCCAAGATGCGTTGGCTACATACCAAATTTGAGGCCACTCTAAGCTACATGAGGCCCTGCCACCACACACACCCCCTTTAGCCAAATATATCCATTTCATTAATGGGTATAATCAATACCCCTAATATTTATTATGTTGATGGGCCAGAAATTAGAAGTATGCCTTTAAGGAATCAGTGAGGAATCCTATGGATAGAGAAGTTGAGGACCAGAAGAAGGTTTTGACATTCCAGGGTACTGTTAGCTCAGCTAAGGTTGCAGAGGAGAATGCTGAGGATCCTGGCAGTAGACAGGACTAGCGGGAGAAGCAGCAGCAGCAGCAGACCAAGCAAAAAGGAACTGTGCCTCCCAGGGTGAGTCTGGAAGACTAGAGTTTTCCACTGGCTGAGAGCCACAATGTCATCCTTGCTCCCAGCAAAGCTGTCCCCAGACAGTGATGGGGCAGGGGTGGACATGATAAGGAGAAGGAAAGCAAAAGCAGGTTGACTTAAGAGCCACAGCTGAAATTGTCCCAAGGTACAGCTAACTCCTTTTCTAACTTCTTTAATCTGTGTGTGTGTGTGTGTGTGTGTGTGTGTGTGTGTTCACAAACCCACAGCTTTGGGAAAAGGCACCCTTAAGGGATAGCCTTCATGTGCAACACTTCTGGAATTCACTGCAGCCACACAATGCTGAAACCAGGGCATTTCTTCTAGGTAGCCCCCTCCCTTACTAGAGGGCACTTAGTATTCTAATAGGAAGGCTAAGGTTGGTCTGCTTATGGCCAATTTTATAGAATATCATTCAGAAAATCCTTATTAACTACCAAAGCTTTATTAGGCCTACATATAATCTGAGATTCTCCCTCATACCCTGCTTCTGTCCTTCGCATTGCTCACAGGTTACCTCTGTTCCTTAATAACCAATTTGCCCATCTAACTCTGTCTCAGTACCTCCTCACAGACATACCGTGGACTCACGGAACAGCTCTCCAGTGAGAATGCAGGTCTTTATGTTAGCACTGGGCCCGGTGTCAGCTCTCTCTGCTCAGCTCTGCAGAGTGGGAGCCAGCTCCCACAGCACCTCCCCCAGCTCCAACAGTAGTACCTTCCCCAGAGGTCCCTCAATGCCTAGCTCATCAGTCTCAGGAAAAGAAAAACCCACCTCTCTCCTTTCCCATGAAGGGAACTGGGGAGAATAATTGAACACTTCTATAACAGAAAAAAAAATGTTTTTTCTAGTGTTCTTTTAGCTCTCTAGCCTCTAAAGAGCATGGAGTGAATGGTCAACACTTCTAATCACAAAATAACACACGTTGGAGGAACCTGTGGATGGAGATTAATATACCTATGACCTTGAAGGAGGCAATGGTCTATGTGTGCATGCACATGCCCCAAATATGAGTATCTAAGTGTGTCTCTATCAGAATTAGTGAAAGCTATCCTGGCATCTCTTTGCAAACCCTGCTGAATGATTGGCACTCCACCTAAAATGAGGGTGGCTGCCTGGCATTCTCTTCTATGAAAAGTCTATCCTACTCTCCTGCTACATACCATTTTTCACAATGGATGACTATCAAGAGCCTCACCTTCTGTGACGGCTTTTACACCCATCACTTATCCAGTCCAAACACACCCTAGTTGAATGTCTTCCTCTGGGATGTGCAGAAAACACTGCACTGTTCCCACCTAGGAAGTCTCCATATTTAAAGAAAATAATAAGATTTTGAAAGTCATCAAGAGCCTACTTGTCATTCCTAGTTTTTCCCTTTGCCTCTGTGTGCCTGCCTATGTGTTTATTCACAACAACTAGGAGAAATAGCACTGAAGAAACTATTGAGAGAATGCCAGTTAAATAACAACAGCCAACAAGTCTCCTGGAAGTGGTGATAGAAAGACCATATAGGTAAGGGACACCTCTTAAAAAGCTGACCCACAGATATTCCAGAGTGATCTTGAGTCTCATCATCCCTCATAGGCAACTAGATCAAAGTTCTTACTCAAGGTCAACAAAATGAAGAATGTCATCTGATCAGAAAAGTCAACCAAAACTAGATATGCATTTCAGTGTGATTCAGTCACTGCCATACCCTTTGTCCGACTTCACTCATTTGACCTTTGGGGAATCTGACAGATATCATCCATCAAAGTTCTGATTTAAACATCTCTACTCCACACACACTGAAAACCTTCAGACGACCTTTAAAGTAATCAAATGTAATTAGCAAATACACTCTGGAGTATCGATGTCCTTTACAGAGCAGGTGGCAGATTGGAGCTAAATCTTTGACATCATGGTGAACAAAAGAAGAAGAGGATCCACCGTATTTGAGGCTGAGTCACATTTTCAGTGAGAACAGATTAAAACTTGGAGCAGTAAAATGCATACCCTTTAAATGTAGACTCAAAAATAAGTGAGTGGAATGATGGCTTCTTGAGAAGGCTTCAGTGTTCTTGATCAGCAGGGCTTTCAGAAAATGGTGTAGGTAAGGACCATGTTGGTAACTGAGGTGATGCTTTTAAAGTTACCCATAGCCAGGCAAGGGGGCATATATGTATTCCCAGCACATGAGAAATAAAGCCAGGAGAATCAGAGTATCAGGTCAGCCTCAATGACAGATCTACTTAATGACCAGCCTGGGCTACATGAGAATCTGTCTCAAAACAAGAATTCCCTGTTTGTAATGCCACCACTATAGCTAGACTTGCATAATTGGTACCAATTTTGGCATAAGAAATCAAAACTCTAATTTGGGTGGATAGGTGCAACAAATGACCTTCAACTTCCTTTTTATGCTTTATTCCTCTTTTGAAACTAAAAGTTGCATGTAAAAAATAATAAATTCAAACTGTGAAGGAATATTTTAATACTGAGAATTTTTAAACAACTAGGTGTAACTTGGGTCACAATTGTTATCAACACCAAAAAGTGCCATATACTCGATAGAACAGAGCCAGGGTCAAAATGAGATGTGGACACACTGCAGGTTAATATGGTAGCTATACTCCATGAAAGCCTAGTGGAGCACCAACTCTGAGACTGACAATGGAAAGGGGATGCCAGGAGAAACAACACCATATGCTTCATTGGGCAAAGATGGATTTTATGCCCATCTAGTAGGCATGAAACCCTCCCTCCCTCTGGCATTTGACTTCCATCACCATTCTAATGGGGTCACAGAAACAAGGCAAAATATCACAAACCACGATAGATACAAAACCAGGATGCACGAGTCTTTCTATAAAACTGACTGTAGCCTAATGTGTGAGAAGGGCCTCATTTAGTTTGATTCATGATTTTCATTTGTTGCCTGTCCAGTGATGACAGGAATCATTTTCTGTCTGGCTAGTACTGAAAGTA
Source organism: Sigmodon hispidus (assembly GCA_004025045.1). Taxonomy (NCBI): domain Eukaryota; kingdom Metazoa; phylum Chordata; class Mammalia; order Rodentia; family Cricetidae; genus Sigmodon; species Sigmodon hispidus. The sequence goes on along the minus strand of PVIH01027144.1, from coordinate 1,469 downwards.
TATTTCATTTTGAGAAAAGCTGAGCTTACAGAAGGTCAGAAGAGTTTTTGCACAGTAACTTTTACAAGAAAGTCAGAGAGCATAGTCTCTCTCATCCTGGGCATCACAGAGTAAATTTAATTCAATTCAGAGACATATGATGATGATGCAGTTTTAAAGTATACCCATAGACTGTGAGTGAATAATGCTGACCAGTTGGGGAACATGGAAGACAGCTGGAGTCTTTCTACTGGTTAATCTTATTTACCAAGCCTGAGCTGTTTAATTAGCTGCTGTTTTGGCTCAACAGCTTACAAGTTGTGTTTGGTGCAAAGTTGCTTACTCACCAGGAGAAAGCACTCATTTTGGTAACATGGAGCCCAAGGCACACAGAGATGGTGGCAAAGCGAGGAGGTGCTTAATGGTGATTGTCATCATTGTCATATAAAGCAAGGGGAAAATCACATCCCTATATGGATAAAAATCTGTCACCACAAATTCAGGTATAACTAAAACCAAAAAAAATGATAAAAATGAAGTCATGTCAGGATTTTGCACAGATCTGGCATGGTAACATAAATTAGCCAGATATCTGACGGCGGATTTTGTGACTGTAGAGGCCTCATGGGGGATGCAGCAGAGGCAGGGGAGTGGGGTACGAGACACTTAGAATCTGTTTCTAAGTAAAAGGACTTTATTGTTATGATAGAGAGTGTGGTTGTGATAACTGAGGAACAGAGGAGGGAGGTACAAGGTGGGAGAGGGATAGAGGTAGGAATGAGGAGTGCTTCCTAGAGAAAAAACAAAGGAAGAGAGAGATTCAGAGTTCAGAATTCTTTAAATGGGGCTTGATTATAGAACTCAGAGGAGGCAGAATCCCAGCGCACTCTGGAGCAGGGGCAGGTAAACTCTGCCCCTGACCACATCCACAGCTCCTGCTGAGGGAATTTTCACGGCTCCCACCACAACCTCGAACTGAGCAAACCAACTACAGGGGTCTCTGAAGGGCAGATTCAGACCCCGCCCAGAGGTGAGGAGGGGACACCAGGCCTCAGCGCCTATATCCCAGCCTGGGAGGGAGAGTTGAGCTCCCATTGCTTCCGGTTCCGCTCCTGGGACCGAGTGCTGTCTGCAGAGTCCCAGCACACTCTGGAGCAGGGGCAGGCAAACTCTGCCCCTGACCACACCCACAGCTCCTACTGAGGGAATTTGCACGGCTACCCACCACGACCTCGAACTGAGCAAACCAACAACTGCAGGGGTCTCTGAAAGACAGAATCAGACCCTGACCAGAGAGGTGACAGAAGGCACACAAACCCGAGTGCCACAACTGACCAGGACCCATCTAATCGTGAACCACTGAAGCCATGGGCAAACGTCAGTGCAAAAAATTACATAATAATACAAAGGACAACATGGTAACTCCAGAAGAGAGTGGCGATCTTACAAATACAAGACCTGAACTGAGCAATGAAGAGGAAACAGAAGGA
>PVIH01027143.1:0-17458 GCA_004025045.1 Sigmodon hispidus | reverse complement strand
CAAAAGAACCTCAGGAGGTATCACCATCCCTGACTTCAAGTGATACTATAGAGCTATAGTAATAAAAACAGCCTGGTAGTGGCATAAAAACAGACTTGTGTATCAATGAAATAGAATTGAGGATCCAGACATTAACCCAAAAACCTATGAACACCTGATCTTTGACAAAGAGGCCCAAAACATTCAATGGAAAAAAGATCGTATATTTAACAAATGGTGTTGGCATAGCTGGATGGAAGTGTGTAGAAAATGCAAATAGATCTGAGCCTGTCACCCTGCACAAAACTCAAATCCAAGTGGATCAAAGACCTCAACATAAACCCAGTCACTTTGAATTTGATAGAAAAGAAAGTGGGAAATACACTTCTACAAGTGTACACAGGCGACCACTTCCTAAATATAACACCAGTGGCACAGACACTAAGACCAACAATCAATAAGTGGGACCTCCTGAAGCTAAGAAGCTTCTGTAAAGCCTAGGACACTGTCAATAGGACAAAACGCCAGCCTACAGAATGGGAAAAGATTTTCACCAGTCCTACAAGTGATAGAGCATTGATCTCTAAGATATATAAAGAGCTCAAGAATCTAGAGCCCAAAACCTTGAATAACCCTATCAAAAAATGGGGTTCAGATCTAAAAAGGGAATTCTCAGCAGAAGAATTACAAATGGCTGAAAGGCACCTGGAAAAGTGCTCATCATCTTTAGCCATCAGAGAAATGCAAATCAAAACAACTTTGAGATACCACCTAACACCTGTTAGATTGGCTAAGATAAAAGGCACAGATGATAGCCTATGTTGGAGAGGATGCGGAGCAAGGGGAACACTCCTCCATTGTTGGTGGGAGTGTAAACTTGTTCAGCCACTTTGGAATGCAGTATGGCAGTTTCTCAGAAAATTGAGAATCAATCTCCCCAAGGACCCAGCAATAGCATTTCTGGGTGTATACCCTAATGTTGCACAGTCATACTCCAAAGGTATTAGCTCAACTATGTTCATAGCAGCATTATTTGTAATAGCAAGAACCTGTAAACAACCTAGATGTCCCTCAACTGAAGAATGGATTAACAAACTGTGGTACATCTACACAATGGAGTACTACTCAGCAGTAAGAAAAAATGATAACCTAAAATTTGCAGGCAAATGGATGGACTTGGAGACTATCCTCCTGAGCGAGGTATCACAAACTCAGAAAGATAAGCAGGAGATGTACTCACTCATTAGTGATCTCTAAACAAATGAACAAGAAAAAAGCCAAGCATGCCCAAGTTGCAAACCACAACCACTGAACAGCTTGGGATCAGAAATACCCTGGACTGACTATTCGGATCCCACTCCACCTAGAGGAACACCTGACTCACTCTTGAGGGAGGGGGGAGAAAACTGGATCTGCCAGGAGTGGAGACTGAACTAAGCAATAATGGGTCAGTGGGACCATAGGACTGTCTGCTGCCTGCCCACGGTGTGGAATGGGAGTTGTGGAGAAGAAAAAATGACCTGATGTGGCGGAAGGGGGAAGGGACCTTGAATAAGGATATACAGGGATAGAAAGCGTGACTTCTTTGTTCATAATAATAATAATTTTTTTAAAAAAAAGTATACAGAAAAAAAAGAAAGGGCTCACACGAGCCCCCCCCTTCCCCTTCTCTCTCTGCTCCCTTCTGCCCCTATCTCTGCTGCTGTAAGAAACTCTCATGTGGAAGAAAAAAAATACTGGTACTTTAAGTATATGCAACATTTTTTGAAATTTATAGTGGAAAGGTGTTTGACTTATTAAATAGAAGAACAAAGTTAAGAATATTAGAAGATAGAAAACAGCAGGCTTACAGGAATGGAGGTCAAGTATGTGGAAGATGTCCTGAACCTCATTGACATAGGCAACAAATGCACATTCATTTCAGAGTCACACAGTGTTTCAGATCATTCTTAGAAGGAAGGGAAAACTACATGGCAAATATTCTCTCACTGAATTTGCTGGGAATAAAAGAGGAACTGATACATCAAGTGCAGACATGCAAACCAGGCTTGAAGGTGCTGAAATTAACAAAAGCCTTTTAGCATTCAAGGAGTGCGTCGGAGTCTTAGGTAGAAATAAATCCCATACTCCTTTCCAGGGAAGTAAACTCAGTCAGGTGTTGAGAGATTCATTCATAGGTAAAAATTCTCCTACTTGCATGAGCCACAATCTCTCCAGGAATAGCATCCTGTGAAAATACTCTTAATACGTTAAGAAATGCAAATACAGTGACAGAATTGAGTGTAGATCCAGCTGCTGCTGGTGATGTCCGTGCAATAATACATCATCCATCAAGCTAGCTGATGGCTTTGCGACTCAGTGGGATGTGGGGAGCTCCCCTCAGAGAGATGATCTAAAACTTCTTTGTGAACAAAATGAAGAAGGAGTTTCTCCACAACTGTTTACTCTCCATGAAGCTGTCTCCTGGATGGTAGTAATGGAAGAACAGGTTGTAGATGATCACAGGGCAATGTTCCAGGAATCCATTCCCTGGCTAGAAGATGAAAAGGCACTCCTAGAGATGACCAAAGAAGTAGACTTGCCAATTTTATTTAAAGATTGTGGGGAAGAGGGCAAGCCACATTTTCTTTAATTCAGATCCACTTTCATAGCAAGACTGAGCAATTATGAATACTTTGCGTGCATGCATACCTCATCAGTGATTTACATACCTTGCCTACTCCTAGAGACGCTGTGCTCACTCCTTCTCTGTGCCCTGACTAAGGCTATTGACCCTAGATTTCTGAAACACAGCCAAGATAAAGTACATTCCTTATTTGTAGTAAATTACCTTTATTGTTTGTATATTTTTACTGTATTTGAGACTCTGTGTGTGTGTGTGTGTGTGTGTGTGTGTGTGTGTGTGTGTGTGTGTAGTTAATTTTGCAGGATGTGCCATCTCAATAGAACGGAACTAAAGTCTGTGACAGTGGACACAACTGCTGGGCCATTCCATCTTATATGTAAAGAAATCTGGAATTATGATTTTAATACCATGACGTGATTATAATTTTCTTAATATTTTCTCTTTAAAAACTAAAATATAAGCTAGTTGGTGTATAATAAAAAGTGAAGAAATTCTTAGAAAAGTTTTATCTTAGGATAATACATATATATGCAGTATGTGTTCCAATGATGTTAATAATAGTGTAATTTGATCCTTAACAATGCCCTTGTTGAAGTTTAAGTGTTTATTAGCATTTCAAATTTAGTGCACTATTAAAGGAAATTGGCTTCTGAAGCATGAACATTAGTGTGTACATTGCAAGTAGTTCATAATACAAGTTAGATAACCAAGCATAGATAGTATGTAACCCCAAAAGTGTCTATGCTTACGAGGCTGGTCATAGCAAGCTCCACTGATATCTAGTATGTGATGGTTTGCCATTTGGTGAGAATCACAATCTCAAAGATAGATTGGTACTAAAGAAGGCTACTCTTTAAATGGTATCACTCACTTTTACAGCTGCTACTCTAGAAAACTGGTGAATTTTCATGTAAATATTCTTTAAAGATTTATATATATCCAGGAGTTTTCCCTTGGTTCCCAGTATATAGTCAGGTAGGTTAACCAAAGAATTACTCATGTTTCTCTTGATTAACTCTAGGGAACCTACTGATTCAGTCAGTGAGCCAAGGGGAAATCTATGAATAGAGTCAATGAGCCAGATTCTTTATGAGGGTAGCTGTGAGGAATCCTAACACCATGGTGAAGGCTCTGTAAACATGAAATCTAAATCAAATGTAGATTTTTTTACAATATGCTTATTACTAAATGAAATCTATGAAATGGAAAAAAATCCATGTCGGCCCCAGTGTCTTGCTCTCTCTGGTTGTTTTCACTGCTCTGGCACCATGGCTGATTACATGCCACCGTGCACCCTGCCATGATGATAATGGAGTTTTGACTTATATTAGGGCTGCTGTCCAGATTCTGTTTATTGGAATTCTTAAAAAAAAAAAAAAAAAAAACATGTACATTTACACAAGTATAACAGGTGTGTTTAGCAACACAGAAACATGACTTTGAGTATGCTGTACTTCAAGGGGAGGTCTAAGAAACTTAGGCTATGAAAACACATGAAAGAATTCCAGCTAGTCTGCACTCATCCATTAAATTTTCATGTCTGAAGAAGTTAATGTCAAGTCTTATTAGACTCAAAATTAGTCAATCTGTAAAGCAAATTTTGATCCTGGAGTAGGGACATTTTCCTGAATATGGCAGAAATAAATGCAGCCAAAGACAAATATATATACAAATATATATGTATGTATGTATACTATAAAGAATACAAAGTAATGTATTCAAAAAGGGTATCATCTACTCTGTTATATATATATACATACACACATGCATGATATATATATTATATATATATACATATATCAATGGTCTTTCATGAGTACAAATACAAGCTAAGCATCCAGAGAGCCATTGGTAATGTTTGGCGAATGGCATGAGAGCTATTGGTAATGTTTGGCTGAATGGTATAAGAGAGTCATTGGTAATGTATGACTGAAGGGAGTGAGACTCTATATCACGTCCAAGTGAGACAGTGACCTAAACTAACATTCCTCAGAGTGTGATCCACAAACTGGTAATGGCTCATAAATCATTTGTTACAAATCTAAGCTAACTAGAGAAACAGAGTAGAGATGCTTATAGCAAATTAATCTTTATGAAACACCCACACATGGCATTGGTTTACCTGACTCGTACCAACTGAATTAGTGTAGAATTAATGATTTAATTTGTAGACTAAGAATCACACAGTATGGGCTGCAAAGTAACCTTTGCTAGTAGAATCACATATTAGCTTATAATGAAACAGACATTTTTAAATTATTTATTATATTACATTTAATTGGTGTTTGTGCATGCATGTGTGTACATTTTTGCATGGACACATCTACTGCATTGCTTGCAGAGGAACCTGGGGTCCCCTGGAGCTAGAGTTGTGAGCTACTGGACCTGGATTCTGCAGTTCTTTGGAAGAGTAACCAGTGTTCTTAACTACTGAGACATCTCTCTAACCACCTAGAAATGCTTTGTAAAAGTAATAAATAGCCTTTCCTAGAAGACAGCTTGAGAAACATCAGTGTCTTAGACAACATTGATGAACCTTTTCAGTTCTCATGCATCAGTCACCTCTTTATGTCTGTTTGGGTCTGAACTCCTACAAGCAAACCCCAAAATACTCAGGTCTGGGAAGACCTGAGAGAGCGCTAGTCAGCGCTTATAAACAGGCATAGGATAGACTGTTTTGTGTTTATGCTGAGAGGAAACAGGGATAGCATAATACTGTGACACTTCAGTTCTCTGAAGGTCATTCTGGTTGCTGCTCTTTTTATTAAAGTTGTTCTTGGGAGATAATTTTCCTCATAGTAAACTGAGCAGGAAGAAACATCTATAAGTATAAATGTACTGTTTTATAAAATCCATTGTCTAGAAATATAAAAGAGCCAAAGTTTTAATGTGTCCTGATAAAGACACAGTGTGATGATTTTATAGTTACAGTAAAAGCTCCACCTTGAAGAGTGGAAGTTTCACTTAGCTGCCTGAAGACATTAGCAATTGATCTTTAATCAACTTATTATTAGAACCATTTTCTCCTAGATGTTCAAGGACTAGCATTTTTTCTAAATGCTTTGGGAAACATACACTATCTGGTTGTGAAATATTTAGTAGTCCAATTTTATGTTTAGAGCTACTGTTTTAGTTAGATTGGCTAGCCCTGAGGATCTGCTTGATTTGCCCCAAAGTGTTAGGATTACAGATGCGTAAGACATTTCACATGGATGCTGGGGATCCATACCCCAGTCTTCATGCTTGAGTAACCATACTTTACCACTGAGCCATCTCCATGGTCTCCCAAACCCAAACCCTTTAAAACAAATATGGCTGACTTCTATACAAGCCTTACTCTGACTAAAATCGATGTTTTTACTTGTAAAGACATTGCACCTTTAGATGTTAGTCTTCTCACTCTTCACCCATGATTCAACACATTTCTCTCCATTTCCTGTGATGCACAGAGAGGTGGTTTGTTCACAGGTACTCCTAAAACCATAATGTCTATCTATATATATAATAAATTCTATGCTTGGCACTCATTCAACATTTATCAAGCAATCATCCATTTTCTGCAGAGCAAGTGCTCAGTGAAAAATAAGCCTCATGGGTTGTATGGAGTCTAAATAACAAAAGAGTATCATAATTCTTATCAAAACTGAAGATGCCAACCAAGAGGAAAAATTACATTTATTGCTAGTATACCAAGGAGCTACCCATTTCATAGTTACTGTGTTAGAAAGGGTAGAAACAATTTTTAAAAGCAAATATGTAATTACAGTATGGAGGCAAAACCATAACCCCACAGTAAAAGATGACTTCACATTAAGACATGTGAAGGCCAGGAAAAAAAAGCAAAAACTTTATTTATTGATAAAGTGCTTCAATACCTACCACAGCCCCATCCAGAGTAAATAATCATCAAATTATAATTTTTTAAAAATCACTTCAATCCATTGCCATAAAATGTTCTATCTTTAAATGATCTATTTATTTTTATTTTATGTGCACTGGTGTTTGGCCTGCATACTTCTCTGTGTTAGATGTCAAATCACTTGGAGCTAGGATTTCAGACAATTATGAGCTGTCTTGTTGGTGCTGGGAATTGAACCTGGGTCCTATGGAAGAGCAGCCAGTGTTCTTAACTGCTGAGACATCTCTCCAGCCCCTCTAATTCTTTTCTGATCGTCACAGATTCTGTGGATACAACAGGGACAGCCTGCATCTTCTCCAGGACCTCTAGGGTCTGTCTCAACTGAGACTTGAGGGTATCTGGAAGTGACTCAATGGAAGGGGCTGGAATTATCCAAATACTTGTTGTGGTCATTTGAATGTAACACATCCCATATGGGAGCATGAGACTAATCACTTGGTCTCCAGCAGATGGTGTTGTTCTGGGAGATCGTAGAACCATTACAGGGGGAACGCTGAGAGTGAAGTGGGTGACTCAAGTACGGACAGGCTTGACATTTTAGAGCTTTGGCCCCAATTCCCATCTTCTCTGTTTCCTTCCTCACTGCAGAATTATGCCACAAATCCCCTAACTCTCCTAATAGCATGGTGAAGGGTAACTCTGCAAACTCTAAGCCAAAATAAAGCCCAAAAGATTTTTTTGTTTTGGTTTTTTTTCGTCAGTGATTTTTAAACAGCACCAATAAAGTAATCACTAAAGAAAAGAGTGAAACTAATCCTGAAATGAGCCTGGCATGCAATCTGTGAGCCTTTAGGACGACTCTGCAGGAGAAATGTAGTAAAGTTTGCAGTTGCTAGGAGACAGCAGAAGTCTGTACTCAGGGAACTTTCTGGTCTCTCTTGGATATGCGCAGAGCAAGGACACCCCTGGAGTGCCCAGTGCACACCTTTCCCACTGGGGTCAGAGAGGCAGCTCTGCTTTCTTGTTACAGATCTCACATTCTAAGAATGTCGTGTTCATAATCCACTCTCTGATACGGTTTTCTTCTCCATGTGCTCTTGGCTGGTGAGTTTCTGCATGCAGTAGTCTCTAGGTATAGCCGCTGCCTATCTCTTAATAATCAGTGCAAGAGAAGATTATTAAAAAGCCTTGCAGAGAAGTTACGTGTGCTAAAGAAGCTTCATTCAGGCATAAGGTAAAATATTATTTATTGAGGGCTGGAGAGATGGCTCAGCGGTTAAGAGCATTGACTGTTGTTCCAGAGGACCTGAGTTCGATTCCCAGCATCCACATGACAGCTAATAACTGTCTGTAATTTCAGGATCTGACACCCTTACACAGTTATACATCCAGGCAAAACACCAATTCACATAAAATTTAAAAAATAAATAAATATTTTAAAAATATATTATTTATTGGTCATGAGTTCACTGTTAATGACTATATATACATGTATATATAGTTATGAGGTCTTTGCACAGTTTGGTCAGAGAAAGACAAAGAATTCTGTGGGATGTCCTTCTGTATGCTGTGAATATGTGTTTCCCTCACTGGTTGATGATAAAGCTGTTTTGGCCTATGGCAAAGCAACATAAGGTTGGGTGGTAGAATCAAACTGAGGTCTGGAGAAAGAAGGGCGGAGGTGGGCAGATGATAGCAGTTATCCAGGGAGTAAGATTCCAGAGCACCTGTAAGCCACGGCCCACATGGCTATGCACAGATGAATAAAAATAGGTTCATTTAAATGTAATAACTAGTTAGTAATAAGCCTGAGCCACCAGCCAAATATTTATAATTAATGTAAGTCTTTGTGTAGAGTTTGGGAAGTGACTGGCAGGTGTAATCAGGCAGTGAACAGAACAGAAAACTCTGCCTCCATCTACAAGAGAAAGGAACTTAAACTACCAGACCTGAAACAATGGACTATCTTCCAGCAATGAGCGGGAACAGAGGACTGATCCATGCCCGAGCAAGGGTAGAGCTGGAAACTACTACTCTCAGTAAGTAAAAGAGGCCAGTCGCAATGGATCACACATTATGTGATTCTATTGATACAAAATGCTCAGAGGAGGCAAATCTACAGACAGAACATTCTGTTGCTGTGATAAAACATTACCCAAACATGACTTGGAAGGAACGGAAAAATCAGTTGGGTACAAGGTCAGATGGGGATATGGGTTAGAAGGGACAGTGACTGGCTACTCAGCTTCCACGGACTGCTTTTTGCAGTGGTAGAAGATTCTAGGATTAGATAGTGCTGGGTTTACAATTTAGTGAATGTGCTAAATGCCACTGAATTGAACACTGCAAAACAGTGTTTTGTGTAATAGAAATCACATCTACAAAGCCTATATACCTATAAAATACCTAGAATTTTTAAATCCAGGTAACTGCTGAGGATGTAGGGAACTAGAGCACCCACACTCTGCTGGTAAGAGTGCGAAGGACAGCTTGGCCATTCTATGTAGACTCACCACTTAATCCATGAATTCCACCCAGGAGAAATGAAAAAAAAACCAGTCTACACAGAAACCTGTACAATTTGTGTTCTCATTCTCTCGCTCTCTCCCTCTCTCCCTCTCTCTCTTCCTCCCTTCCTCTTCTCTCCCTGTGGTGATATGTTATATATGTAATAAAACCTGAAATATTCAAGAGATTAATACACAGTCAAAACCTAGGCAAACAGCTCAGGAATTTCTTCAGCTTTAGACATTCCTCAGGAAGTTCTTCAGCTTTAGACATTGCTCAGGAAGTTCTTTAGCTTTGACTACAAGGCCAAACAGCTGGGCTTCAATGACACACACCTTTAGTCCCAGCACAGGGAAAGCCTGGGAGTGGTGACTTATGCCCTTAATCCCATAACTCCAGAGACAGAACTTTCTCTGTTTCTGTGAGTTCAAGGCTAACTATGAAATTGAGTAGTTGCTGCCTTTAATCCTAACCTGGATGGGATACAGCTGGCAAGAAGGGTATTTAAGGCCTTGTAGGAAAACCAGCAGAGGCAGAAGTGACCAGGAGCAAGGCTGAGGAAGCTGGAAGATAGCTGGGTGAGATTTGACTGTGGACTATGGTGTTTCCTCTCTCTGATATGTCAGCCTTTCCCAGATATTTGGCTCAGAGTCTCTTTCCTTACAATCTGAATTCATGCAACATCTCGCTCCCCCTCTCCCCGTCCCTGCACAAATGCAGCATATCCATCATAGCCCAAAGTTGAAAGAACCCAAATAACTACCAACTACTGATTGACAGACAAATGTTTATAAAAGGCATTATCTACACATTAAAAAAAGAGTGATTTGCTACAACATGACTGAACCCTGAAATATTTTAAGCAAAGGAAGTTAGTCACACAGATGTATACATAGCCATGGCTCTACTCATATAAAGTGTCCATGAGGTAGGTTGGACTCAGTGATTTTGGGAGACTTACACCATTCTAGTTCCTTGATATTTTCCAGAAATGACAGAGTCACCTACCAGGATGAAAGATGCAGAGTAGGTAGGAGATATATGTATGTATATCTATACATACATACATACATATATATTGGGTTTCCAACCAAACCATCCAAACAAAGATAAAAGCAAGTTAGCAGCTTCTTAGAGGATGGCTCTGGGAGTTAGGGGTCAGGGTCCTAGTTGCCTTCTGTTGATATACTAAAACACTATCCAAACTTGACTTGGAAAGGAAAAGGTTAACCTGTCTTACATTTTCATACCACAGTCCATCACTGATGGAAGTCAGCAGCCTGGGGGCAGGAACTGAAGCCCAGATCATGGAAGAACACTGCTTGTTCCCAGACTCACCTTCAACTACCTTTTTTGTCTTTTGAGACAGGGTCTCTCTATATAACCCTGGCTGTGAAGGGTTTGTAGAACAGGTAGACCTTGAACTCAAAGAGATCTCCCTGTGTTTCACTGGTGGAGTGTTGGGATTAATGGCATGCCAGTCGCAGCTCCAGTTCCCTTTTTTAACATTTCTCAGAACTACTTCCCCAAGGGTGGCACTACCCACAGTGGGTGGGGCCTCCCACACCAGTCGTTAATAGAGAAAATGCCCCACGGACTTGCCTACAAGCCAGTTTAATGGAGACATTTTCACAGGTGAAGTTCTCTCTTCTCATAAGGCCCTAGTATAGACCAAATTGACAAAACAAAAAGCTAATCAGCACAGGGTTCAGTAAAAGCTAAAGGCTGAGGTGTGAATTTTTTTAAAAAATGTTCTAGCACTGTGATGTTGAAAAACTCCATAAATATACTTAAAAGCCATTAAGCAGTACACTCATTATTGATTTTCTGGTTTTGAGGCATTCTCACAAAGCCAAAGGTTTAGGAGGGGGACAAGAAGTAGCTTCAATTTCCGTGTGAGGTCAAGGGTCACTTAGAATTTCTGAGCTTCCTGCTTCCCAACCATAGTTCTGGGATTTCAGGGGTGCCCCTCCCTGTCTGGTTCATTGAATAGTAGGGGCAAATTAATATACACACATGTAATAGATGAAGGAGAAGGACCTCGAGCCCCTGTCCTCAAGAACTGTCAGTTACTGGCTGTTGGGACCTGCAGATTCATTTCTTTTTAGGAGTGTGGGCATTGCTAGGTTCCCAGTGCCTCAGAGAGTGACTTCCATCCAACTGTGTACAAATAGCACTCATTAAATCCAATGGGCTTAATAACAAACCGATCTGAACCTGGGAGGGAGATGTGAGGGAGGAATCTTTGAGGGAGGTGAAGAGGAAAAATCTAGGAGTGGATATGATCAAGTTATATTGTTTACAGGTATAAAAACTTCAAAAAAGGATTTATCATTTTTATTTCAATGAATCTTTTGGAAAAAAGTAAAAAACTTAGGCAAAAAAATTGAAAAATACTGTTGTGTGCTCTTGTCTGCACCCAAGTGATGATATGACTCCCTGCTTCAGACCATTTCTGGAAAAAGTCAAGAAAACTGATAGCCCAAGGCTTCTCCCCCAAAACTCTGGGCCTCCACTGTTTTGGGACCTTGGCTATAAATGGTGCTGCTGCTCCAGGTTTGGACCCCAGAGTCTTACCTACAGCAGGGGTCAGAGTCACTCTTGATAGTCACTGAGCTCCGGCTGCAAAGTGGCACCCAAGGGGCAGGTGGTTCCCCTGTTGTGGCAGGGAGGAGACTGCTTTTGCAGAGAAGTCTGCAGTGTCTGCAGTTTAGGGAGAGGCGCCCAGACTGGTTCCACAGAAACCGAGGGAGCAGCAGCTGAAGCCTCCGCCCACTGCTACCCACAGCCAGGCTGGGCTGCAAGAACTCTGCAGGGTGGCAGGCCCGCTGGCGGATCCTGGCCCGTCTCCCTATCCTTGCAGAGGAGGTGCGGCCAGGGCTGGCGCAAGGGAGGGGTGGGAATTTGGCTCCCTCGAGACCAGGACGCCCCCTGGCGGCTCAGACTCGAGTGTCCTACCGACCCCCCCCCCCCCCCCCCCCCCCCCCCCCCCCCCCGCCCTCGGCAGTAAAGGCTGCAAGGCGGTGCACCCGCGGGGCGGGGACTCAGAACTACGTGACTAGAGCACACAGACTGGGCGACCGGGGCTTGAGACCCTCGGGAACTGTCCCTGCCCATGGCGGAGGAGCCAGAGCCAGACCTTGAGGCAGCCAAGGACACCGTGGAGCCGGTCGTGGAGATGCCGGGCTGGAAGGCTCCGGAGGACACAGACCCCCAGGTAGGTCTCTTTCACAGTTGGCAAGGACTGCTTCTGGGCTACTTTATTGTGAGATCGAGGAATCCCATAGAGTTAAGAAAAAAGTACTATTTTAAATCTGGCATAAACCAGGCAGGAGATTCGTTGTTTACCTACCCCCTCCCCCAGGTGAGAGCCAAGCCTTCACTTCCTGTCTGGGGTGGGAGAAGTAGGGAGGAATTGGTTGCGATTTGGACCCAGTGCTTCTATATAAGGGATGCTTGTTTCATTTAACATAGCTCCGGAGCAGTATCTGCTCCCCACATCACATAGGGAGATCTCCGAGGAGGCCCTTTTTATCTTAAAGATCAAACACAGCAGTCCCTTTGGCCAGGGGTCTCCTGATGAATAGGGATCAAAGTTACCCTTATTACTGACTCTCACCTCCCGATGACCAGGAGTTGATTCTGAAAGTTTTCTTTGTTCCCTTTTAGCCCGGAAGTTATGAGATCCGACACTACGGACCAGCCAAATGGGTCAGCACTTGTGTGGAATCTATGGACTGGGACTCAGCTATCCAAACTGGCTTCACAAAACTGAATGGCTACATTCAAGGCAAAAATGAGAAAGGTAATAGTAGTCTTTATAACCAGGCCATTTTTATACACGTTTGGCCCCAGGAACCTTAGTGTAGTTAAAGGAAGGTGCTGCTGGGTTTTACTTTATAATTCTGTTTGTCCCCAATTCTAGGGAGAAGACCTTACTTCCTGTGACAAATGTCTCTAATAATTAGTGATATGGGGGGGTAGGAGGATGTGCAAAAGCTTGAGCTGCAAGTCCCCTCCCCCCTGTGTGTGTGTGATTTTGCAGGTCTCTTAGCCTATAGGACCTCATTTTTTGAGCTGTAAAGAAAAAGTGATTGTCCCACGTTTTCTATTTCTTCGTGTTTAAAAAATAGAATTAGCCCCAGAATACAACACTACAGAAATACTGAGATTATGAGTAATTGTCATCCCACCCCCACCCTTTTCTCAAGAGTACATCAATATATAACTGGTACTATAAAGTAAATCAAGAAATTCACAAAAAGATACATTTAAAAATGTCTATTATCCCTGAAGACACTGACGGAGCTTTCATTTCTTATGGTGCAGAGATGAAAATGAGGCTGACGGCTCCGGTGACGAGCTACGTGGAGCCCGGCTCAGGTCCTTTTAGCGGGTCTACCATTACCATTTCCCTGTATGTCCCTTCTGAGCAGCAATCCGATCCCCCCAGGCCTTCAGAGTCAGATGTCTTCATTGAAGACAGAGCTGGAATGACAGTGTTTGTGCGGTAAGTGGTAGGTAGATAAGTCACAGCCCGGCTGACTGCTGGCCTGTTACCTGTGTGCATTCCCCGGTTAGCTCCTATGCAATTTCAGTGGGCTTTTTACCCTCCCATAAGTATAGTCTAATGCACTCATGGTGTTTTCCTACTGGTTCAGTTTTAGAATGTCATGGAGGTATATTTCAAGATACAATCTATTTACTGAGAAGTCTATTATATACCTTCCACATATGAAATGTGGCACAAATTTATCACCAGAGCATAGAGCCATGCTTTCCTATAATCTAGGGAGACCTGAATAATACCTTTAAAAAACAGTATATGATATCATCTTAGTCCGTATGGGCTGCCACACAAATACTATACAGACTCCATAGTTTATAATAAACAGATTTTTTTTTTGTCCTTTCTAAGATCTGGGTTCAAGTTCAAGGCACTGAGAGTTTTAGTGACTGGCTAGGGACCGTTTCCTAATTCCTATGAACACTACTGATCCTCTTTGCAGGGATGATAAGTCCTTTCATGAGGGTTCAACTTCTATGACCTAATCATCCTCTAGAGACTCTTAAAACCACCACATTTGTGATTAGGAATTCAATGTAAATTTTTGAGTGATACAGACATTGAGACCACAGCATTCTGTCCTCAGGTACAAAAACTGTTTTTCTCATACAAAAGGCACTCAGTTCTATTCTATTAGCTCCAGCATGTAGATAGACTTTCCTTTGGGTGGCCAGCTCACAAATAACAACATGGGGACTTACTATTAATTATGAAAGTGTCACATTAGCTTATACTTTTTCCCAACTAGCTTTTATAACTTGTTTCTGTTAATCTCTGTTCTGCCACGGGCTTGGTCATCTCTCTGTACCAAATGTCTGACTTCTTCAGTGTCTCACTGGTGTTCATGAGTTCCTCTCTCCCCCTAGGTGTCCTGCATGTTTTCCTGCCTAGCTATTGGCCATTCAGCTCTTTATTAATCCACCAATCACAGCGACACATCTTCACACGGTGTAAACAAATATTCTGCAACACCAGAATCTTAGCTCACTTTAACACTGACTCAAAAGACCCATTTAAATATGATCCAAGTAAAATCTGGCTGAGACTCAGGCATGATTCATCCTGAAGCAAATTCTCACCAGCTGTGGGGCTCTAATATCAAACAAGCTATAGGCTTCCAAAGTACAACAATGTGACATGCATGGGAGAGACATCCTCGTTCCAAATGGGAAAACAGAAAAAAAGAAAAAAAAAAAAAAGCTTCAGTCAAGATTCAAAGCTCAGAACTTAAATATTTTTGAATTAAGGTTCTGCTCCTAGGTCAGAAGGACTATAGTTGAACTTCAGAGCTTTGCTGAGTAAGATTTGGGCCCTGGATGCCCCACATAGCTGTATCTCATGACTTCAGGCCCCCAAGCCCAGCAAAGTTGTCACGGTTTGAGTAGTAGTTCTCAACTGTGGGTGGAAACTCCTTTGAGGGTCGCATATCAGAATTCCTGCATATGAGACATTTGCATTACAATTCAAAATTACAGTTATGAAGTAGCAGCAAAATATTTGTATGGATGTGGTTCTCCTCAACATGAGGAACTGTACTAAAGGGTCATAGCATTAGAAAGAGTGAGAACTACTGTTTTAGACTCACCTCCTTGTAGATTATACTAAGCCACAGTTGCATACCAGTCACTCTTCTAATGTGGTGTGTCCTGTCTCACAGTCCCACTAGGGATGGCTGTAGTGGAGACTGTGGTGGCTGAATAGGATAGACATGCTCTTTGCTCTTCTTTGAAGGATCATATTTTATCTGAGCCTGCCAGATGGGTTTTTATTTGGTTGATTTGTTTTTGTTTTTCCACTGGCACATTTCTAAAAAAAACTTATACCAATGAAGCATATTAAAAATACTTTTGTCTCTCATTTTTAACCTTCTAGGTAAAAATCATTGTACTTGCATGTTCTGTACTTCAGCAGGTCAATATGCTATTGTGACTTCCTCTTGGGATACTTATTATTCTCTCTCTCTTCCAGTCCATGTAGCACTCCATCTCACTAATCTGTCTTGTCTCTAGACCTATGTTTTTACCCAGATCTGATCAGGTTCCTTTCTGCTCAGTGTCACATAGCATTATCCCAAAAGGTTGTAGGTTAATATGCATAGTTATTATTTCTGGCTTCGGCAGTCCTTTTGGACCTCATTTTATGCTTATAGGAGACAGCTCTTTGTACTTCGTGTCATTTCCATGGTTCTTGTCCCCCTTCTTTTGCTCAGGAAAACCATCCTTCAACCTAAGACCAACTCAGTAGACACCTCTTCCCTGCACCAAGTCCCTTATTTAATGGTCCTTTGATCCTGTCCTTCCCTGTTAAAATACTGCTCAGATGTTTGGATACTGCTGTCAAAATGTTCATCTTCCGGGGCTGGAGAGATGGCTCAGCGGTTAAGAGCACCGTCTGCTCTTCCAGAGGACCCGGGTTTGATTCCCAGCACCCACATGGCAGCTAACAACTGTCTGTAATTCCAGTTCCAGGCAAACACCAAGGCAAATAAATAAATAATAAATAAATAAATAAATAAATTAAAAAAAATGTTCATCTTCCATTGGACTATGAATGTAGAGACATCCAAATTATATTGTATTCATCCATAACACATTGTGTTCTCTTTGCCCCAGAAGAGAAAAAGAGGGAAGCATTTGAATATCTGACTCGGGTCTGTTGATACTCAGGTACTTAGAAAGCTGAGGCAGAAGTTAATTTAAACCTGAGAGTTCTGACAGCCTGGGCAACTGAGACTTCCCCTCAAAGGATGCAGCAACAGGAAGAGAATAAAACACAACACACCAAGTCCAGCTTGATGGCACACTTCCATAATAGTAGCATTGGGGTGGCTGAGTTACAGAGATCATAAGCTTGAGGTTGGCCCTAGCTACATAGTGTAGTCAGATTTTTCTTTGGGCTACCAGCTCACAAATGACATGGAGAATTGCTGTTAAGCTTAGCATTAGCTTGGGCTTGCTCAATTGGCTCTTAGAACTTAAGTTGGCCTGTTTTTATTAATCTACATTTTACCACGTGGCTTTTTACCTTTCTTTCATCCTGCACACACACACACACCATTTCCTCTGTCTCCTGACACGTCCTTGATTATCTCTTCCCCTTCTTTTCTCTCCCCGGAATTCCCACCTATACTTCCTGCCTATTGACTGTTCAGCTTTTTATTACACCAATCACAGCAAATATATCTTTACATAGTGTACAGATACCCCACTACAACATAGTGCCTCTGAGTGTTGCCTGAGTTATATAGCAAGACTCCCTGGTGCACAGTGACTCAGGGCAGCCTGCATTGTTATAGGAGAGAGATGGGAGGGAGAAGGGTGGGGGAAGAGGAGGGACTTGGACTGTGGAAGAGGAGTGCATGTCTGAGGAGGCTTCTGTGTGGTTCTCTACATTGCAGCACCAGCTTGTTTTGGGGAAGCTGCTAATAATGCTCTAGAGCCCTATCCTAACACACCCTCAATGTACATTTTAATAAGGTTCTAGAATGAGTATTGTTTTTTTTAAATATCATAAACCTTCACATATCTTTAATGGAACCATTTACACTGTGTTGAAATTTGCCATTTAACAACCTTTCTTGATTCTTTTTTTTTTCTTCTTCTTTCTTTATTTTGTATTTATCAAAAAAAAACAGTAAAAAAAATTTAAAATGTGGAAGAGTTAACAATAACTATACAGAGGATAAGAATCATAAGCATGGCTTATCAAGGGTGGAAATATAAATAAGATTGCTACACATATATTTTCTTTGTGTTCAGCTTTCCCTCTGAATTTTTTTTTTCCATCCCTGTATATCCTTATTCAAGGTCTCTTCCCCCTCCCACCACATCTGGTCATTTTTCTTCTCTGCAACTCCCCATCCCCTCCCTGGGCAGGGAGCAGACAGTCCTATGGTCCCACTGACCCAATAATGCTTGGA
>PVIH01027142.1:0-17485 GCA_004025045.1 Sigmodon hispidus | reverse complement strand
AAAAAAAAAAAAAAAGCCAAACATGCCCAAGCTGCAAACCACAACCACTGAACAGCTTGGGATCAGAAACGCCCTGGACTGACCCTTCGAACCCCACTCCAACTATAGGAACACCAGACTCACTCTTGAGAGAGGGGGGACAAAACTGGATTTGGCCAGGAGTGGAGACTGATCCAAGCATTATTGGGTCAGTGGAACCATAGGACTGTCTGCTCCCTGCCCAGACAGGGCATGGGGAGTTGCAGAGAAGAAAAATAACAAGATGTGGTGGGAGGGGGAAGGGACCTTGAATAAGGATATACAGGGATGGAAAAAAAAATTCAGAGGGAAAGCTGAACACAAAGTAAATATACGTGTAGCAATCTTATTTGCACTACCACCCTTGATAAGCCATGCTTATGATTCTTATCCTCTTTATAGTTATTGTTAACTTTTCCACATTTTAAATTCATTTTACTGTTTTTTTGATAAATACAAAATAAAGAAAAAAAAAACTAACTTGTTTCTTAAGTCAACTTAATTAAAAAGTCTTTTTCCAACCCTTTACTCTGAGGGAGTGTTTGTCTTTGAAGTTGAGGTGTTTTTTTTTTGTTTGTTTGTTTTCTGTAGACAGCAGAAGGATCAATTTTGTCTTTGTATCCCTTCTGTAAGCTTGTGTCCTTTTATAGGGGAATTGAGTCCATTGATACTAAGGGATATTAATGAGCAGTGATTGTTAATTTCTGTTATTATGTGGTTATATGTGCATGCTCATGCCTACACACGTGTGTGCATAAGTGTGTGTGTGTATTTACCTTTGACATTTTTTGCTGTGGGTTTATCTATTGCTCTTGCTTTCATGGGTGTATCTAACTTCCTTACGTTTTCTTTCTAGCGCTTTTCATAGAGCTGGCTTTGTGGATAGGTATTGTTTAAATCTGGTTTTGTCTGGAATATCTTATTTACTCCATCTATGGTGATTTCTTGTTTTCCTGGGTATATTAGTCTAAGTTGCCATCTGAGTTCTCTTAGTGTCTGTATAACATCTGTCCAGGACCTTGTAGCTTTCATAGTCTCCATTGAAAAATCAGGTATTATTCTGATCTGATAGGTCTGCCTTTATGAGTTACTTGGCCTTCTTTGTAACTCTTAATATTTTTTATTTATTCTGTCAGTTTAATGTTTTGAGTATTTTGTGACACACAGACTTTTTGAGGTGTCTAGTCTATTTGGTGTTATGTAAGCTTTTTGTATCTTTATAGGCATGTACTTTTTGGTTTGAAGAGTTTTTTCTATAATTCTGTTGTTTCTCTGCGGGCTGTTAGCTATTTCAGATAACCTCCTCAGCTTGGGCAGGAAGAGCAGCTTGCAGATGTGAAATAGATAAAGTCACTGGTGAGGGCAGAGAATGTGACCAGAGGGTTGAAGATAAGAATACACTAAAGTACATTCAGCTTCAGGGTAGCTGTCTCACCAGAAGTAAGTGGGCACATGATGTGGTTTCCCAAATAAAAGCAACTCAAGCAGCAAAGAGCCAGGAATATCACTATGTATTGAAATATATACTTGTGTTTATCTATATTTAATTTTTTGCACAAAGTATAATTAGAAGAAAAAAGTAAAGAAAATGAAAAACATTTTCTTATTTTCTCACCTTCCTGTTTTATTAGCTGATTGTGATTCAATTCTATACTTTCCATTTTTTCATTATAGTTTGCTCAAAGAACCTCAGTGTGAGGATCAATTAATTAGCTATGATTCTTCTAATGTAATTGGTTTCATTTGAAGACTTTATCAGAAGCCCAAAGTTTGTAACAAACAGAAGATAGAACTTGCAGCTACTTTATTTGACATTCGAGTTATTGGTATGATTCTGTGTCCACTCTGTATTTAGTTTCTATTTACTTTATTGTCTTTGTTGGCCAGGCACATAGTTTGAACCATATCTGTTGTACATTCTGCTGTCATAGACAGAAAGGTAAAGATCTGAGCATGTATCACAGACAGTGAGAGAAAGAAAACAATCAACACATTCAAAAATATGCATGTGCTTTGTGCTTGCTCAGTTTCCTCCTGAGGATGGCAGCCTCCCATCAGGGGTGAAAATTAGAAAAATGTCTCAGCATCATTAATCTTTATGTGAAATGTTTTATGTGAATCCTCAGACCTGAACCCTTGGTTCATATTTAGTCTTTATTCTAAAATAAAACAAAACACTTACCCTTTTAGTGTTCTAGCGAGAAAATGACTGGGAGGCTGGGAGGGGAAAGGGAGTTTGGGCAAGGGGATACATGGAAAAAATGAGACTTTATTCATAATAAAAAGGGAAAAATAACAGACAATTCAGCACAGGGAATGTAGTGTTTGTTTTAGCTCATAGTTCAAGGTTATAATCCTTCTGGATAGGAAAGTCAGTATAATTGGAGCTTAAGGTAGCTGGTCACATTTAATCAGAAACAGAGGAGTGATTAACAATCATTTTTACTCATCTTGCTCTCTTCATTTATACAGCCTGAGTTCCCATCTTAGAAAAGTGGCATCAGCACAATGGATGGATATTACCACCTCAATCTACCTAGTGAAGATAATCCTTCATAGTCTTGTTCAGTGATAAATCTAACCTGGGTGTTCAAGCCTTGTCTCTGCTGGTTCCTGTTTAGGTCAGGACACTAACTACTACTCCCAGTGACATGGTCAGGTAGAGAGCCTATATCACCTTGTATGCTGGTTCATTTCAGTTGTTATAAAAGCGCAATCGGCTGGGTAATTTATAATGAAAAGAGGCTTGTTTGAGTTCAGACTTCTTAAGTTTGGTAATCTCAAGGAAGGTGTCATCATTTGGGATGAAGCCAAACATTTGTCAACTCAAAGCACAAACTGTAGGGGTATAGTGCCTATAGGCATGTGTAGAACAATTAACAGGATAGATGGACTTACCTTATGACACCTGATGTCGTAGAGGAGGGGTGTTTTACAGTCAAGATCTCACTTAACAGCTCTTGGTGTCCTGGAGATAAACATGCAGTAGACCAAGCTGTCCTTACACTTCTGAGCATTCTCATGTCCCTGCTTTTTTGTATTTTAGTAGTCTGCTGTCATGCCTTATTGCATGTAAGTTTTTGTTTATATGAGCAATATTGAAGCCATCATATGGATCATACACATCACACACACACACACTGTAAGTTTCTCTAGTAATATATATCTAAAACTCAGCTGAGGAAGATGAAGCAGGAGAACAGTGTGTTTGAATCCAGCCAAGGATAAATGCTGAATTTCAGATAACTATTAGTTTTTATAACATGATTGTTTCTGAAACAAAACTTAAAAAACCAAAACCAATCAATCAATCAGTCAAAGAAACAAATTCTCAAAGGATGAGCATGTAGCTCATGGGCCATCTCTTGTAGGACATGCACAAGACGTTGGGCTTGATTGCTCAGCCACAATAAAATGACAACAATGAAACTACCTAATGTGGAAAGATACCAACTTTCATTGCAAATATTATGTGTTGAGTTAAAAATATTTCAGTATACACCAAGAAAATAACAATGGAAACATGATTGTAATATACATTTACTTTGAATAAACGAAATTCAAAAACAAAAAGTAATCTTTTCTCTGAAATATTCATGTAAGACAAAATTCCTGAAAATGTCTAAAATTTGGAACTGAAGAATTTAATTATCTCATTTATTCTATTTATCTTCATATTTATATAGATCTGTTTCAGTTATCTCTTTAATCAATGGCTTCTTTTAATTACATTACATTTACCAGAAAATATTGGCAGTATTTTCTGAAAGTGTATTTTATTTCTTTATTCTTTCAGTCGTCAAATACTGATCATAAACATGATTCTGCTTCATATAAAGTAGGGATCAATTCAAATTCAGGAAAGCACAGCTCAAGTTTCAGCTCTCAACATATAATTTCCTCTTTTCACGTTGATGAAAAGGAGGGGCAGAATTTTAAGAGTTGATTTATCTTGCAGAAGCCACAGTCTTTTGTCTTTCATTTTGTGTCTCTGAAGCATTACAGAGCTGGAAAGGACAACTGATTGCCCATCTTCGTTGCCACCACCTGCATCACCACCTGGCTGAGATGTAGGTAATATCTACTTTGATTCCTTCAGGGTTTTGTATCACAGGATTATACTTATTCTAAAGAAATACCATTCAGTTACAAATGGCCTACAGGACAGTGACATAGGAAAGATAATTCATGATATTAGAACTATATTAAGTCAGCCAGTGAACATTGGAATTAAGCTCCAAGAAAGGTATTTTCTCCTATTGTGCTGTTTTTGTTGTGTGTGATCTAAAGGGTGATCTGTAGAATTAATTACATTGTAATTAGTTCAAGTGGATCACATAGGTTCTTATGCACTATGTAGAATTTTATAATACAACATTTTATTTTTAGACAATTAGCGAAACTAAATAAATTTAGAAAATTTCACCCAGTAAAACACGTTAGATGTACTAGAAATGAACTGAGTTCATCAACAACTTTTTAATATTAGCTGTTTATTGGTTACCTTTTTAAATACTTTTTTAATAGAACCTAGGTAGATTATAAGTACTTATGATTTGATAATTTGTATATTGATTATTATCCTAATATGTATAGTTCATGAGTATTTATGATAACTACTAACAAATTTTTATTTTTTTTAATTTTTGAGACAGAATACCTCTATGTAGTTCTTGGTATTTGAAAATTTGATAGCTAGATGTTCTGTTCTTGGAGATCCTCTTGCCTCTGACTCATGAGTACTGGGGCAAAAGGCATGAACCACTGCAGAAAAATTTTATTTTTGTATACGGTATTCAAGTAAGAACATACTTGACATTTGATGTCAAGAAAGTTTTTTGAATTGTTTGTGTCCACAGATCTCTTCATAATTTTGAACACAGGTGTTTTGAATTTTTCTCAGGAGACTTGTATTGTCACATCTGAAATTTAAAATATAATTTTTTGAAGTATTCCTTTCATATCATCTTTGGCATTGTTTCTAGCATACACTTTGTAACTATGGTCAGGAGAAGACCTATGGTCAGGATCATTTTATATCATGTGTGTTTTACAATGTTTAAAAAGGATTTAAAAGGGAAGAGATTTTATTTTAATCAAGTTTTGAATTTTTGATATGCTAATAATAGCTTTAAATTATTTCATTTACTTAGGTGGCACCAGTTTGTCAAGCATTCTTATGGCCATGTAACTACAAAATTCTTTACTTGGTAATTCAAGCTGTTTTCAAAAACTTCCCCAAAATAATTGATGTGACAACTAGTTAAAATGTTTTTTCATATCTTGTAGTAGTCAGCCACTTTGTACATTTTTTAATTTATTATTTTTATTGTTTTTTTGAAAATCAATATCAAACATTATATAAAAAGCAAAATATTCCGAATAGATAAAAAGAAAAACCATACAGTAACAAAACTTGTTGTATCTCTAAAATACATGAAACACAAAAAATAAAATCTAAAGCTTCTTATTCCAGGTTAGGCTCAGCTACAGATAAAGCAGGCATAGTAGGTCACAGCTAATGCCCACGAATGCACTATGGCCACCACAAATTACTCCTCAGCAACCCTTCTACCGTCAAACCAGAAGCTTTGTTTTGTTTTGTTTTGTGTGTGTGTGTTTTAAGTCACTTTATAAACCCATCATCTTTTAATGAAAAAAAGAATGTTTTTACTTAAAGTCCACTAATGAGTGAGTACATCCCCTGCTTATCCTTCTGGGTATTTGAGACCTCTCTCAGAAGGATATTCTCCAAATCCATCCATTTGCCTGCAAATTTTAGGATATCATTTTTCTTACTGCTGAGTAGTACTCTGTTGTGTAGATGTATCACAGTTTGTTAATCCATTCTTCAGTTGAGGGGCATCTAGGTTGGTTCCAGGTTCTTGCTATTACAAATAATGCTGCTATGAACATAGTTGAGCTAATGCTTTTGGGGTGCAAATGTGCTTCTTTAGGGTATATGCCCAATAGTGATGTTGCTTGATCCTTGGGGAGAGTGATTCCCAGTTTTCTGAGATACCTTCATACTGCATTCCAGGGTGGCTGAACAAGTTTACACTCTCACCAACAATGGAAGAGTGTTTCCCTTACTCTGCACATTCTTTACTGAGTTCAAATCCTTAAAAGAGTTAATAAATTTCTATCTTACCCCTGCATCAAATTATAGAATGTTCTAAATTGGAAATTTAATTTTTTTTACCTAGATATCATTTCATGACAAGGTTTTAATTTAAACCTTCATTTCTTTCTTCCAAGATGAGCAATCAGAAGGTGACTTATGAAAATTCAAGGGCTTTTGAGTCTGCTTCAGATTCACAGAATACCATCAGGCCTGAGGAGACTCATGGTCCCAGAGAGGTTGGCAACAAAAGTGAGTGTTCTTCTCCTATGCACTGTACACTCCAGACATGGAAAACTGTCCTAGCCTTACTGCTGTTTGTCATCTGGTAATAGGTGATTGTGGTGGGAGAAAATAAAGACTTCAAAGCTTCTCTAAAAGTAACCTCAGAGACTGGAAAAATTAGCATTTGTTTTGCTTTGTGTTTTTTTTTGTTATTTGTTCTTTGTTTTGTGTTTTTTTTTGTTTGTTTGTTTTTTGAGTTAGTGTCTCAAATAGCCAGGACAAGTCTTGACTGTGCTATGTAGTAAAGGGTGGTTAAAAAATCTTAACTCTTCTATTTTGATCCTCTCAATTCTGAGATTATGGTCATGAGAGAACATGCCTGTCTTCAATACACTTTTAAAAATTTAGGAATCCATCAGGTTTTAGTTATTTTTATCAAAGTGTGGTTAAAAGTGTGAAGCCAGGAGAGACTGTATTCTGAAGAAACACTGAATTTTCTAAAATAATACAATCTTAAGGAAATAAAAATATGTATTTAAAAAGCTCCTAAAATACAATACTCCAAGTGCTTCATCTAACTTTAATCCTAATCATCAGCAAAAACAGACAGGTTAGACAATGAGGTCTTTATCCTTTACTCTTTATTTCTCTTGCCATTTAAATGTTGTCACATTTAAACTCTATGCTGAACTCTAAGATATTCTTGAGATTGCCTGAGTGCAGCTTCCTTGTCTTGTAGAAGATGTTCCAAGTCTCTGTATTTTAACAGTCTTTTCATCCACTCCTCTGAGCTGTTTCCTAAACCTTATGTGTAGGAGTTAGTTTGAATTCTGGAATTTTAGTTAAAACATTAGTTATCAAATCCTTGTTTCATATGATGCCATAGATAACAACTAGGAGTAAATCATGGGGTGGTCCTGGTACTGGTTTTGTTGTTTTTAAGAGTGTTCAGTATACTTACATCTTATTGCAGTTGCTCTTGGGATCCTTTGCTTACTTCTGATGATGGCAATCTCAGTGTGGCTGATACACAGTAAGTAATTCAAATACATCATTTGCCTAGGTAATGCAAATAGACATTAATTATGCCACAAAGATCATACTTTGTCAATTATGTTTTATGTCACCAAGTAACATTCCAGGTACCTTGGAATTTGAATTTTTTTTTGTTTTCCCCTGATACTCATCTGGACATTACAGTGATTCTGAGCTGTCTTGGTTTTCCTCAATAAATCTTACTAATGATCATATTCATTCTGCTAATAGATGGTTTCTTAATATTCTGCTTTATGAGTTCAGTTAATTGTGTATGTGAAAGATGTTCTATAAGAAATACTTGTAAAAAATAAATTACATTACGTTTTGGGGTTTTTGTCACAAGCATATATCAAGGGCACAGTTAATTAAGAATACTGAACCTCTACACAGAAGTCAGAAGTTCAGGAGCTTCAGCTTCATCTATTATTTGATGTCATCACATACTTAGAAAAAAGCACTATTGGGCTGCACTACAACACAGTTGCATATGTGCACATTATTGTCTCATCTGTATGTAATCTTTCTGGTTCAATGAGAACTCTACAAATTTTACTATTTCTTAGTTCACATATTCATGCTGTGTTAACAATTCACTGAATATTTTACTTAGTTATTTATTTAAAAGTTTTGTGAGGTGAAAAATTAAATAATTGGAAGTTACCCACCATAATTTTTTAAAATTTTTTATTATGAATAAAGTCGCATTTTCTATCCATGTATATCCTTATTCAAGGTCCCTTCCCCTTCCCACACCTCAGGTAACTCTTCTCCACATCTCCCCATCTCTTCCCCAGCATGGGTAGGAGGTCCCAAGTTTCCAATATTGCTCAGTTCACCCTCCACTCCTGGCAGATCCAGTTTTCTTCCCCCAGCATCATGACTGAGTTAGGTCTAGAGCGAGTGGGATCCAAGCTGTCAGTCCAAGGTGTTTCAGATCCTAAGCTATTTAGTGGTTGTGGTTTGCAGCTTGGACATGCACTGCTTTTTGCTTTTTTTGTTTAGAATCCACTAATGAGTGAGTACATGCCCTGCTTTTCTTTCTGAGTTTGATATACCTTGCTCAGGAGGATATTCTCCAAATCCATCCATTTGCCCGCAAATTTTAAGATATCATTTTTTCTTACTGCTGAGTAGTACTCCATTGTGTAGATGTACCACAGTTTGTTAATCCATTCTTCAGCTGAGGGGCATCTAGGTTGTTTCCAGGCTCTTGCTATTACAAATAATGCTGCTATGAACATAGTTGGGCTAATGCCTTTGGAGTGCAAATGTGCATCTTTAGGGCACATACCCAGAAGTGGTATTGCTGGATCCATGGGGAGACTAATTCCCAGTTTTCTGGGAAACTGCCATACTGCATTCCAGAGTGGCTGAACAAGTTTACACTCCCACCAACAGTGGAGAAGTGTTTCACTTGCTCTGCATCCTCTCCAGCATAGCCTGTCATCTGCGTCTTTTATCTTAGCCAATCTGACAGGTGTCAGGTGGTATCTCAAAGTTGTTTTGATTTGCACTTCTCTGATGGCTAAAGAAGTTGAGCACTTTTTCATGTGCCTTTCAGCCATTTGTAAATCTTCCCCTGAGAGTTCCCTTTTTAGTTCTGAAACTCCATTTATTGATTGGGTTATTCAAGGTTTTGAGCTCTTGATTCCTGAATTCTTTATATATTTTAGAGATCAATCCTCTATAAATTTTAGGGTTGGTGAAATTCTTTTCCCATTCTGCAGGCAATCATTTTGTCCTATTGACAGTTACCTTGGCTTTACAGAAGCTTCTCAGTTTCAGGAGGTCCCACTTATTGATTGTTGTTCTTGGTGTCTGTGCCACTGGTTTTATATTCAGGAAGTGGTCATCTGTGCTAATTTATTCGAGGGTATTTTCCACTTTCTTTTCTATCAAGTTCAGAGTGGCTGGGTTTATGTTGAGGTCTTTGATCCACTTGGATTTGAGTTTTGTGCAGGGTGACAGGCTCGGATCTATTTGCATTTTCCTACACACTACCAACCAGCTATGCCAACACCATTTGTTGAAGATACTATCTTTTTTCTATAGAATATTTTGGGCCTCTTTGTAAAAGATCAGGTGTTCATAGGTTTTTGTGTTAATGCCTGGATCCTCAGTTCTATTCCATTGATCCACAAGTCTGTTTTTATGCCAGTACCAGGCTGTTTTTACTACTGGAGCTCTAAAGTATAACTTGAAGTCGTGGAAAGTGATGCCTCTTGAGGTTCTTTTGTTGAGCAAATGTTTTGGCAATCTTGGCTTTCCTGTTATTCAAAATGAAACTGAGTATTGTTCATTCAAGGTCTGTAAAATACAGTGTTCAGATTTTGATGGGAAGTGCATTGAGTCTGTAGATTGCTTTTGGTAGAATTGCGATTTTTACTATGTTGATCCTACCTATCCAGGAACATGGAAGATCTTTCCATTTTCTGACATCCTCTTCAATTTCTTTCTTTCGTGACTTAAAATTTTTGTCAAATAGGTCTATTACTTCTTTGGTTATAGTTACTCCAAGGTATTTAATGGTATTTGCAGCTATTATAAAGGGTGATGATTCCCTTATTTCTTTTTCAGCCCTTTTATCTGTAGTTTATTGGAGGGCTATTGATTTCTTTGAGTTAATCTTGTATTCTGCTACGTTGCTGAAGGTGTTTATCATCTGTGAAAGTTCCCTGATAGAATTTTGTGGGTCACTTATATATACAATCATACCATCTGCAAACAGAGATAGTTTCACTTCTTCTTTTCCAATTCGTATTGCCTTAATCTCCTTTTGTTCTCTTATTGCTTTAGCTAAAACTTTGAGAACTATATTGACTAGAAAAGAGGAGAGAGCACATCCTTGTCTAGTTCCTGATTTTAGTGGGATTGCTTTGAGATTTTCTCCATTAAGTTTGATACTGGCTGTCGGCTTCTTGTAAATCACCTTTATTATATTTAGGTATTCTCCCTGTATTCCTGATCTCTCTAGGAATTTTATCATAAAGGAGTATTGGATTTTGTCAAAGGCTTTTTCAGTTTCGAAGAATATGATCATGTGGGGTTTTTTTGTGTTTAGTTTGTTTATATGATGGATAACATTTATGATTTTTCATATTTTGAATCATCCTTGCATTTCTGGAATAAAGCCTACTTGGTCATGGTGGATGATATTTTTTATATATTGTTCTATACAGTTTGCCAAAATTTTGTTGAGAAATTTAGCATCAATATTCATGACAGAAATTTTTCTGTAATTCTCCTTCTTTGTTGTATCTGTGAGTGGCTTGGGTATTAGCATAATTTTGGCCTCATAAAGGGAATTTCACAATATTCCCTCAGTTTCTACTGTGTGAAATAGTTTGAGGCGTAATGGTAGTAATTCTTCTTTGAATGCCTGGTAGAATTCTGCACTGAAACCATCTGGACCTGGGCCTTTTTTTTTTTTTTCTTGGAAGGTTTTTAATGACAGCTTCAATTTCCTTAAGCATTATAGGTCTGTTTAAGCAATTAATCTGGTCTTCATTTAATTTTGGTAAATGGTACCTGTCCAAAAAGCTGTCTATTTCTTCCAGGTTTTCCATTTGTGTGGAATATAGATTTTTAAGTATGACCTGATAATTCTCTGGATTTCCTGAGGGTCTGCTGTTATGTCCCCCTTTTGTTTTAGATTTTGTTGATTTGGATACTCTCTCTCTTCCATTGATTAGTTTGGATAAGGGCTTCTTTGTCTTGTTGACTTTCTCAAAGAACCAACTCTTTGATTCATTGATTCTTTGTATTGTTCTTTTTGTTTCAATTGTATTGATTTCAGCTCTAAGTTTGAGCATTTCCTGCCGTCTACTCCTTCTAGGTGAGTTTGCTTCTAATGGTTCTAAGGCTTTCAGCTGAGCTGTTAGTTCTCTAGTGTGGGATTTCTCTAGGCTTTTCATATAGGCATCTAGTGCTATGAATTTTCCTTTTAAGACTGCTTTCAATGTGTTCCACAAGTTAGGGTACGTTGTGGATTCATTTCCATTAAATTCTAGGAAGACTTTGATTTCTTTTTTAATTTCTTCCTTGACTCAGAGGTGGTTCAGGTGAATGTTGTTTATTTTCCATGACATGGTAGGCTTTCTGTGATTTTGATGTTGTTGAACTCTAACTTTAGGCCCTGATGGTCTGATATGATACATGGGATTAATTCCTTTTTTTGTGTGTGTCTGTCAATATTTGCTTTATGACCAATTATGTGGTAAATTTTAAAGGAAGTTCTATGAGGAGCTGAGATATATGTATATTTCTTTGCATTTGGATGGAAGCTTCTGTAAATATCTATTAAATCCATTTGCATTATAACCTCTGTTAGACTCCTCATTTCTCTGTAGAGTCTCTGTCTGGTTTACCTATCCAGGGGTGAACGTGTGGTATTGAAGTCTCCCACTATTAGGGTGTGAGAATTGATGTGGAATTTGAGCTTTAGCAGTGTTTCTTTTACATAGGTAGGTGCCCTGATATTAGGAGCATAAATATTCAGGATTGAAATCTCTTGACTAATTTTCCTGTGATGAATAAATAATGACCAATTTGGTCCCTTTTAATTGCTTTTAGCTTAAAGTCTACTTTGTTAGATATTAGGATGGCAACCCCAGCTTGTTTCTTAGGACCATTTGATTGGAACATCTTTTCCCAACCCTTTACTCTAAGCCTGTGTCTGTCTTTGTGCTTGAGGTATGTTTCTTGTATGCAGGAGAAGGATGGGTTCTGTTTTTGTATCCATCTTTTAGTGTGTGTCTTTTTATAGGTGAGTTGAGTCCATTGATATTAAGAGATACTAGTGACCATTAATTGATATTTCCTGCTATTGTAGTGGTAGCTCATACGTATTTCCTTTCCCTGGGCTATACTTCTGTGGGATTATTGATTACTAGTGGTTTCATGGGTGTATCTGTGGTCCTTAGGTTGGAGTTTTCCCTCTAATGCTTTCTGGAAGGCCAGATTGATACATAGGTATTGTTTCAGTCTGACTTTGTCATGAAATATCTTGTTTACCTCAACTATGGTGATTGGTAATTTTGCTGTTTATAGTAATCTGGGTTGGCCGCCATCCCCTTGTAGTGACTGTATAACTTCTGACCAAGCCCTTCTAGCTTTCATCATTTCCATTGAATAGTCAGATGTTATTCTCATGGATCTGCCTTTGTAAGTAAGTTGGTCCTTTTCTTTTGCAGCTCTTGAATTTTTTCTTTGTTCTGTATGTTTTATGGCTTGATTATTATGTGTCGGGCTGACTTTTTTGGGGGGCCATATCTATTTGGTATTCTGTAAGCTTCTCGTATCTTTATAGGCATTTCCTTTTCATGTTAGGAAAGTTTTCTTCTATGATTTTATTGAATACATTTTCTGTTCCTTTGGGCTGGTCTTCTTCTTCTTCTTCTTCTTCTTCTTCTTCTTCTTCTTCTTCTTCTTCTTCTTCTTCTTCTTCTTCTTCTCCTATTCCTATTATTCTCATGTTATGTCTTTTCATGGTGTCCCAGATTTCCTGAACATTTTGTGTTATGACTTTTTTGGTTTTAGTATTTTTTGACTGATTTTTATTTCTGTTACTCAGTCTTCTATATCAGAGATTCTCTCTTCAATCTCTGGAATTCTGTTTGTTTTGCTTGTATCTGTATTTCCAGTTCTTTTCTTCAGGTTTTCTATTTCCATCTTTGCCTCACTTTGTGCCATTTTTTTTATTGCTTTTAGTTAAGTTTTTAGTTCCTGGATTATTTCTTTACTTTTTTGCTTTACATTTTTTTTTGGTTTTATTTCAAGAATTTGTTCATCTCTTCCAAGTTTTTGTTTGTATTTTCTTCTATTTCTTTAAGGGAATTTTGTATATCTTCTTTGAGGGCTTCAATAATCTTTATAAAGGTGTTTTTGGTGTTGTTTCCTTCTGCTTCCTCTTCATTTCTCTGTTTAGATCTTGTAGAACCACCAGTTTCTTCTGGAGTTGCCTCGCTGTTCTTTACATTATTATAGGTATTTTTCACTCATGTCTGCCCATGGCTTAAGTTGTTCACGATTAGGCAGTTCCTAGTCAGTTGTGGCAAGAGGCTTGTGTGTCTCCTGTCTCCTCTGAGAAGGGATCTGCTGGATCCCTGACTGTGCTCTGGCCAAGGGTCTGTATTTCAAGACTTCAGTCCTTCTCTGATGACACAGTTTGCCCTTGAGGCGGGACGGCTGTGCAAGGTCCCCTCTTTTAGGTGTTGCCAGAGGAGCCCCTCACAGCAAAACCCCAGTCCTGCCTGCCAGCGAGTCTGGGATCAAGCACCATAGACTGATCCTTGTCCCAGAACACAACTTCCAGGGTGTGGGAAAAAAGCGCCAGAACCTGCTCAACTCACCTCTGGACAAGGTCTCAATTTCAAAGTCCTCAGTCCTTCTCTGCTGATGCAGTTGTAAGCAGGCCTGGCCGTGCAAGGTCTCCTCTTTTAGGTGTGGCTGGTTGAGCCCGAACAGCCAAACCACAGTCCTGTCTGCCAACGTGATCTGGGGTCAGGGACCACAGACTGATCCTGATCCTGGAACACAACTTTCCCACCCACCATAGTTTTATTCAACTGTAATGATTATGTTACATTGAAGTTATCCAGATAGAGAGAAATTTGTGTTTCCGTTCCTATAGTGAGTTCAGGTGTTACTTTCGAAATGTCAAAATATCAGTTAAAGTAATTATGTGTGTTGATTGTCAAAATGGGTGTTCATTGTTAACTTTAATTTTAATATTTATCCTTTATGAACATTTTTGGTATTATATATGCAACTAATTTTAGTTTTTCAGAGCAGTCAAGAAAAACATGAATTACAGAAAGATTTAAGTAGTCTTCATCAAGAGAACAACACCATGAAAAACGACAGCTACTTATGTGACAAAATGTTGAGAAATAAGTCTATGGAGTACAATGTCCTCAAAAATGAACTGGACTCCCTCAGAGGAACACTGAACAGATGCTACCAGGAAAATAAAGTTGACTTGGATTGCAAAAGGCCCACAGGTATGGATGGGAGAATCCTGTAGCTACTAGAACTCAGTGGCTGTTCTAGCATCAACTGCTCCAAGGAGATGGAAATGAAAGTCAGCAGATGACAATTCAGATTCTTTTGATCTGTAGGCAAATTTGAGTTTTGTTTTAGCTTTGTTGACAATGAAAGTTTCCAGTAAGAATCAATTTACCAAATTCTTAGGCTGCAATGGACTTAGAGCATTTAAATGGATGCAGTCATAAATATAATGTGCGTGTATGTGTCTGCGTGTGCCTGTTTATGTGTTTTCCTTCTGCCTTGGTATGAGAGAATTGACCTGTTCCTGATCATGGTGAAGCTCCCTTCAGCGCATTTCAAAGCTTCAAATAGTGTTCACACTTGTGTAACTCTCTCAGTCACACAGTAAATGAGGCCAGAAAGATGAAAATGTCAAGCATTACAAGCAACATTTCTTACCATGCATTGTGACTTGTTGATGTTAATTGGCATAGTTTACCATTTATTTTTTCAGAATTTAGAGTTTACAAAGAGCTTTTGCATATGCTTTCACTATGCTATGATAAGAGGTAACAATAATTATTAAGCAAAGATTAAAAATATCTTTTAAAATGCTACATTATAAAATATGTGAGAGGAAAAGAAAAAGTGCCAAAATTTTTTTAACTATCCCAGACCCGTGAAGTGTTCTGCATCATTATTTTAAAGAAATTTTTTATGGTCTCTAAACAAACAAACAAGAAAAAAAGCCAAGCATGCCCAAGCTGCAAACCACAACCACTGAACAGCTTGGGATCAGAAACACCCTGGACTGACCCTTCGGATCCCACTCCAATTATAGGAACACCTGACTCACTCTTGAGGGAGGGGGGACAAAACTGGATTTTCCAGGAGTGGAGACTGATCTAAGCATTATTGTGTCAGTGGGACCATAGGACTGTCTGCTCCCTGCCCAGGGAGGGGATGGGCAGTTGCAGAGAAGAAAAATGACCTGATGTGGCAGGAGGGGGAAGGGACCTTGAATAAGGATATACAGGGATGGAAAAAAAATTCAGAGGGAAAGCTTAACACAAAGTAAATATATGTGTAGCAATCTTAAAAAAAAAGAAACTTTTTAATCTGTAAATGATAGCATATTGCTGTATCCCCTGTCCTTATGAGGCTGAGACAGGAGGATAATAATTTTGAGGACAATCTTTACAGCTCAGCAAATTTCAGACCAGCCTGAGCTACTTACTGATATCTCTTCACAAAAAAACAAAAGTTGGAGATAAAGCTTGTAAATAAAGCATGGCCATCCCCAGCCCCTCACTAAACAAAATAATTACATTGAGGTGTTATTGCTGCACAAAATGCACACATTTAACATAGTCAACTTGGCATGTTTGCGTATGTGGGCATACAGTTGAAAGCATCAACACAATTAGAACAGACTAACACCTTTAAAAGCTCACTCCTGTGCATCATTTTTCTCTTAATGTAAGAGCATCTAACACAGATTACAAAACATCTTTAAGTATACAATATTTGAGGACAAACTGGGGTACAGTGCATTATTACAGATCTAGAATTCCATCATTCTTATAACTGACTCTGTGCAGCAAGTGTTTGTTCCTTGCACTCCAGCTCTGATATCTCACAAGCCTCTGCATCTTAAAATTAGGCTGTGTTAGAATCCTCATCTTAACTGAGTCATAACCTATGGTACTGGGCTTAGCTACTTTTACTTTGCACACCATCATTGACATCACCCATGATTGTCATTTAGTTAAGTTTCTCTCTTGGTATGTTGAGGTGTGTGGCATGGTTTCATTCTGCAGCCCAGGCTATCTTAGAGTCTGCTTTAGAGCCAAGGTTGGTATGGAATTCACTACTTAGCCTAAGCTCGCCACAAACTGTTGTGATCCTTCTATCTCATTCTGTGTAGCACTCAGGGTCTAGGCATAAGCCATAATGCCTAGTCAATTTATTTCACTTTAAAGGATACAGTATTCCTTTGTGTGCAGTGCTATATTTTTTCACTGATTATCCATAATGGACACATCAACTGTTTCTATGTTTCTACTGCTTAAACAACACTGAAGAAAGCATGGGTGAACAGGGGTCTCTCAGCATTCTAGAATTTCAGTTTCTTAGAGCTCTGAAATTTTACTCTAATATATTTAATTAAAACAGTGCTCTAATAACAGAATATTGGAAAGTAAGAATTCTCATCATTCTTATCTCTGTTGCAGGTAAACTTGTGGATGGACACTGGTACTGCTGTGGCATAAAATGTTATTATTTCATCAAGGCCAAGAAATACTGGAGAGAATGCAAACAGACTTGCGGGGATTGTGGCTTATCCCTTTTAAAGATAGATGATCACAGTGAACTGGTACCAAAGACTTACACTTTTTTCTTAGATTCCTTCTCTAACTCTTGTATAGTGATATACGATCTTAGGGAGGTTTATTCAGATACCTCTAACTAAGCACTGTATATAGTTTGTAATGCGAGCAAAAACTGAAGTAAGAGTATCTTGACCACTCACTCCTTCCTGCTCCCGACTTAGTGTCAGGACACAGGATCTGTTATGAGAAGACTGACTAAAGAGACAATAGTGTATTTGTAAAATTCTCTTTCTCAGGAGACTAAAGAGAGTCCTTCAGAGAAGCATGTATAGCACACCCTGTGACAGACAGTTATGTATATCCATAGAGTGCAAACTACACCCACAGAGGCCATGGTCTAGGGATTGCTCTTTGAATCCCAGAAATGAGATTGCCTGAGATGAGTGTTGAATGATAATAAAAAAAATACGGAATCTATTGTACAAGTTGCAAAATAAAAGATCATGAAAATTATGAAATTGAATAGTTTCAATGAAACTGTCCACAATTTTTACTTCATATTATTTTTGTTTTTAAAGATATGTTTATTTTTTAGAAATAAGCAATTAAAAAACAACAAAGGTGAATAGACTCTGAAATTTTCTGTTTAAATGTTTAATAACAAACTCTGTCCTAATATGAAGACTATAATTTCTAGAAATATGCTTGAAAGATCAGCTTGAAAACTTTATCATTTAGAACATGGTGCAAAATTTATATACCA
>PVIH01027141.1:0-17487 GCA_004025045.1 Sigmodon hispidus | reverse complement strand
AGGGGGAAGAGACCTTGAATAAGGATATACAGGGATGGAAAAAAAAATTCAGAGGGAAAGCTGAACACAAAGAAAATATATGTGTAGCAATCTTATTTGTATTTCCACCCTTGATAAGCCATGCTTATGATTCTTATCCTCTGTATAGTTATTGTTAACTCTTCCGCATTTTAAATTCTTTTTACTGTTTTTTTTTCTTGATAAATACAAAATAAAGAAGAAAAAAAAAAAAAAGAAAGACTATGCTGGAGAGGATGTTGAGTGAGGGGAACACTCCTCCATTGTTGGTGGAAGTGTCAGCTTCATCAGCAACTTTGGAATGCAGTATGATAGTTTCTCAGAAAGCTGGGAATCAATCCCCTCAAAAATCCAGAAATCCTAAAGAGGTACATTCACACCTCATAAGCATTAGCTCAGTTCAGCAGCAGTCTTTGACTCTGTTCCACAATTGTCTATATAAACAGAAAGTAAATCCATCATATGCAGCTTGTTGTTTACATTAAGGCTCCTGTGAGACTTCAAGAACTAGCCTTCTGTAGTAACTGCATTCCAAAAGCCTGCCATTTTGTAGCTCAAAATCTCACACAATTCCAGGACATGTGTGTACCATAGTTCACATGGCAGACACAACTAGGGACCTGTTTTTGGTTAGATTCTGTGCTCTAGAATTCTTTTTAATCTTTCTCCGGATTTATGTGAGTGTATGTGACCCATGTTAGTGTGCCATTTGTATTAAGAAGCTTCTGGTTCAAACTCAACACAAGATCTGGTCCTGAAATCCCAAAGTAACACATAGAAAGCTTGTATTAAATTTATGAAGATTGGCCATTGGCTCAGATATATTGCTAGCTAGCTCTTTCATCTTTTTTCAATCCATTTCATTAATAATTCAGATGCAAAAGGCAGCCTAAGAGTTAACTTTCCTAAACAGTTCTCAACCCAGGCTGTCAATTAAGACTCCAGAGCTATTTGATGAAATTGCTTTTACTTGTGCCTCATTCACAGCCTACATCTGCTAATCTAAGCAGCAGCCCCAACATCTTAATAAATATTGTCAGTGAAAACAAGGTGAGGATCGAAATCAGCCATAATGATTTCAGGCTGACAGTGAGTTCAGGCTTTGTTTCCCTGACTCTGCTCTGCCTGGGTTGGGAGGAATAGGTCAGTATAGTCCCAACACTCATTGCAGATCTTGAAAGCTTAACAGACAAAAAAAAACACAGCAAGAATCTCAACATTTTCATCTCTGTATACAACTTGGGTTTTTGAGCATCAACATAACAAAAACAGAAGTGGGCTCTCTCCTGCTCTCTGAGGCTAAGCAGACTGTAAGGGTACTGGTAACAGATGTAGTGGGTTTTGTTAATTCTTTTTAAAAATCCTCAAGAGAGATTCTAAGAGATAATAAAGCAAGTGATTTTCCCTGAAACAAAAACTTGTAGGAGAGCCTCAAGAAGAGATGGCAAAGTCTATTGTGAGTATGTCTCTTCTCAGAGGCTATGCTTTATTTTATCTAAAAGATTGTATATTTCCATTGTACACCTTTGCACATATGCTTCTCATTTTCTTGCATAAATAGTTCATTTCTAGTAAATTTTGCTTGAATTTTCTTCTTATGAGTGTCATTATTGAGTCTTAAACACATATTTTTTAGAGACTGAGTACTTTCCTCTATTCTGTTCTTTCCAGCTCAGTTTTACCAGGACATACATTCTAATTTCACTGAAGTTTTTATTTCTGAAGTTTCCATTGTGTCAGATAAATACTGAAACTTGTTGATACTCAATTCCTACAGTGCTAAGGCATCAGATAGCAAGAGGAAGTGCAAATGTATGGCATGGATTTTGTCTGAGAGTTCTGTTTCTTCACTGTCCTCTTAAAGTGTACATTCCAATGCATAGAGTATATTCTTAGCATAACTCATATTTATAAAAACATAGAAATATAAATGGCATATTCTCCTAGACCTCAAGCCTCAAGCCAAATATGTAAATATTTGAGAGTCTAGAATGTGGCAGATAAACGTAGCTTGAACTTAGAACAAAGATGGTGATGTTTACTGATCTGTTAACAATATACTTTATTGATTTCTTTCTTAGAACATCACTGACTCAGCCATTTTGATGTATTCATTTGTGGTCATGTCATCACTTTATCTCAATGTATTGATGCTAACTAAATTCAAATGTACTGATGCTGTATAACAAAGGTTACCACTAGAGAGATAATTATTTTCTCCCTTCTATGCCTTGTTCTGTATATAGTGTTTCATTCTCTGACTAAGATATACTAAAAATCACTGTGTTATGTTGAATTCCTGTGATGAGTTATGGTTATTTTAAAGTCTTGAACAAATAATGTGAATCAACCATCACATCTTATGCAAAAACTTAACATTACACTAATTGTTTTGCTTTGGTCCACTGTACAGGAAAAGGAGAATCTCATGCCCTTCACCCTACAGTCTTTGTTGTTTACCTGTGAAAATTTGTACTTTATATTTGTACAAAAAAAAAGATGTACTTTATGTTTATTTTTTCTTTTAGTGAAAAATTTTCCCTAATATATTATATTCTGATTATGTTCTTTTTTTCTTTACTACTCACAGTTTCTCCACAAGTTTCCTCCAATATACATTTACCCTCTTGATGTCCCTTACTCAAAAACAAAATGATTCTAAAAGATGATAAAAAAACATAAATTAGCAATATAGTATAAGAAATACAATTTACATAACATATGTAACATGATAAACATAATACAATTTTATAATGTATTCTAAAAGATGATAAAAAAAAACATAAATTAGCAATATAGTATAAGAAATACAATTTACATAACATATGTAACATGATAAACATAATACAATTTTATAATGTCATAAAACCAAAGTGAACATACTATAATGAAACAAAACACAAAGCAGAAAGACTCCTGAATAACCAAAATAAAACAGATATAGACACAGATGCACAGCTGTTGTATAATCAAAAATTCCATGAAAATGTTTAACCAGAAGCCATAATATATATCTATATATAAATGTAATATATAAAGATAGAAAGAGAAAATGTAAATTCATTGAAATAAGTCATATTGAAATAGGGTTAGGTTTAGGGTTAGGGTTAGGGTTTTTTTCCTTTTGTTTGTTTATATGATGGATGACATTTACAGTTTTTCGTAGGTTGAACCATCCCTGCATTTCTGGAATGAAGACTACTTGGTTATGGTGGAGGATAATTTTTATATATTGTTGTATATGGTTTGCCAAAATTTTGTTGAGTATTTTAGTATCAATATTCATGAGGGAAACTAGTCTGGAATTCTGCTTTGTTGTGTCTTTGAGTGGCTTGGGTATTAGGGCAATTGTGGCCTCATAAAAGAAATTTGGCAATATTCCTTCAGTTTCTATTGTGTGATATAGTTTGTGGAGTAATGGTAGTAATTCTTCTTTGAATGTCTGGTAGAATTCTGCAATGAAATCATCTGCACCTGGGCTTTTATTTTTGGGGAGGCTTTTCATGAAAGCTTCTATTTCCTTTAGAGTTATAGGCCTGTTTAGGTAATTAATCTGTACTTCATTGAATTTTGGTAAATTCTATCTGTCCAAAAAGCTGTGCTTTAATTCTGCATTTTCCATTTTGAGAATATAGATTTTCAAAGTATAAACTGATAATTCCCTGTATTTTCTGGGTGTCTGTTGTTATGTCTCCCTTTTTGTTTCTGATTTTGTTGATTTGGATACTCTCTTTCTGCTTTTTGATTAGGTTGGATAAGTGCATATTTATCTTGTTGACTTCCTCAAAGAATCAACTCTTAGATTCATTGATTCTTTATATTGTTCTTTTTGTTTCTATTGTACTGATTTTAGCTCTAAGTTTGATTATTTCCTGCCGTCTTTTCCTTCTAGGTGAGTTTCCTTATAATTGTTCTAAGGCTTTGAGCTGTGCATTTAGTTCTTGAGTATGGGATTTCTCCAGGTTTTTCATATAGACATCTAGTGCTATGAATTTTTGCTCCTAAGACTGCTTTCATTGTGTCCCACAAGTCACATATGTTGTTGATTCTTTTTCATTAATTTCTAGGAAGACTTTGATATCTTTCTTAATTTTTTCCTTGACCCAGAAATAGTTGTGCTGAGTGATTCTTAGATTCCATGAGTTGGTAGGCTTTCTGTGATTTTTGATGTTGTTGAACTCTAACTTTAGCCCCTGGTGGTCTGATATGATAAAAAGGATTGTTTCCATTTTTTTGGATATGTTGATATTTGCTTTAAGAACACTTATGTGGTCAATTTTAGAGAAAGTTCCATGTGAAGCTGAGAAACATGTATATTCCTTTGCATTTGGGTGGTAGCTTCTGTAAATACCATTAAATCCATTTCCATCATAACCTCTGCTAGATGCCTTATTACTCTGTTGAATCTGAGTCTGGTTAACCTATCTAGGGGTGAAAGTAGGATATTGAAGTCTTCCACTATTTGGGTTTGAGAATTAATGTGGGATTTGAGTTTTAGAAGTGTTTCTTTTACACAAATATGTGCCCTTATATTAGGGGCATAAATATTCAGGATTGAAATCTCCTCTTGACTAATTTTTCCTGTGATGAAGAAGTAATGACCATCTTGGTCCCTTTTAATTGCTTTTAGCTTAAAGTCTACTTTGTTAGATATTAGGATGGCAACCCCAGCTTGTTTCTTAGCAACATTTGATTGGAAAATCTTTTCCCAACCCTTTACTCTAAGCCTGTATCTGTCTTTGTGGTTAGGGGTGTTTCTTCTAGGCAACAGAAGGATGGCTTCTATTTTTGTAGCCATCGTGTTAGTGTGTGTCTTTTTATAGGTGAGTTGAGTCCATTGATATTAAGGGATATTAGTGACCACTGATTGACATTTCGTGCTATTTTTGATGGTAGTTAGTATGTATTTCCTTTCTCTGTGCTATTCTTCTGTGGGATTATTGATTGTTTGTGGTTTCATGGATGTATCTGGGATCCTTAGGTTGGAGTTTACCCTCTAATGCCTTCTGGAGGGCCAGATTGGTAGATAGGTATTGTTTCAGTCTGACTTTGTCATGAAATATCTTGTTTACTCCTTCTATGGTGATTGATAATTTTGCTGGGTATAGTATTCTAGGTTTGCAGCCATGCTCTTTCAGTGACTATGTAACTTCTGACCTAGCCCTTCTAGCTTTCATCCTTTCCATTGAATAGTCAGGTGTTATTCTGATGGGTCTGCCTTTATAAGTAAGTTGGCCCTTTTCCTTTGCAATTCTTAAAATTTTTCTTTGTTCTGTATGTTTTGTGGCTTGATTATTATGTGGTGAGCTGACTTTTTGTGTGTCATATCTATTTAGTGTTATGCAAGATTTTTGTTTCTTTGTAGACTTTCCTCCTTTAAGTTATGAAAGTTTTATTCAATGATTTTATTGAATACATTTTCTGTGCCTTTGAGCTGGTATTCTTCTCCTCCTTCTATTCCTATTATTCTCAAGTTAGGCCTTTTCATGGTGTCCCAGATTTCCTGAAGGTTTTGTGTTATGACTTTTTTGGTTTTAGTATTTTCTTTGACTGATATATCTATTTGAGCTACTGAGTCTTCCACTTCAGAGATTCTCTGTTCCATTTTTTGGATTCTGTTAGTTATGCTTGTACCTGTAATTCCAGCTCTTTTGTTCAAATTTTCTATTTTTATCATTCCTTCATTTTGTACCTTTTTTATTGCTTCTATTTCAGTTTTTAGTTCCTGGAATGTTTCTTTCATTTCTTTGTTTACCTTTTTTGGTTTTCTTTTAAGGATTTGTGCAACTCTTCCAATTTTTTGTTTGTATTTTTTTTTCCTTAAGTGAATTTTTTATATCTTCTTTGAAGGCTTCAATTATCTTCATAAAGGTCTTTTTGGTGTTGTTTCCTTCTGCTTCCTCTTCATTGCTCTGTTCAGGTCTTATAGTTGTAGAACCACCCATTTCTTCTGGAGTTGCCTTGTTGTTCTTTATACTTTTATATGTATTTTTTGCATTGACATCTGCCCATGTCCTCATTGGTTCATGATTAGGCCACTCTTAGTCAGTTGTCACAAGAGGGTTTGTGTATGTCCTGTTTCCTTTTAGCAAGGGGTCTGCTGTATCTCTGACTCTGCTCTGGATAGGGGTCTGAATTTCAAGGCATCAGTTCTTCTCTCGAATATGGACCTTTTCAAATTGGCAAGATGCTTTCCCTGGGTTCACTGAAAACACGCATGACCTGTTTTCCCAGCTCAGTAATGTTCTGTGCTTGGCTTCCTGCAGCAGCACAAACAGCATGCCACAAAAATTGCTGGTGCAAGCTTCTTTTCAAAGCCAAACCCCCCGAATTTTCCTCTTGATGTCTCCAGTTAGAAACCAAAAATGATTCTAAGAGATAATAACAAAACATAAAAAAAAACAAAATAGTATGATAAATACAATATTATATTATGTATAACATAATAAACATAATACAATTGTCTATATAATTGTATAAATGTAAACTTAACTACTATAATCAAACAAAATATAAAAGCAAAAAGACTTGTGAATAACCCAAATAAAACAGATAGAGACAGAGAGGTACAACTTTTGTAAG
This sequence comes from Sigmodon hispidus, assembly GCA_004025045.1. Classification (NCBI taxonomy): domain Eukaryota; kingdom Metazoa; phylum Chordata; class Mammalia; order Rodentia; family Cricetidae; genus Sigmodon; species Sigmodon hispidus. The sequence continues at coordinate 10,887 of PVIH01027141.1, read as the reverse complement.
ATCAAAAATTTCATAAAAATGTTTAACTGGAAGCCATAATTTATATGTATATATACAAATGTAATATATAAAGATAGGAAGAGAAAATGTAAATTCATTAAAATAAGTCATATTGAAATATGAAAAAGAATTTAAAAATGCTAAAGTCTTGACATAATATTAGGAGAAATAGAAATGTCAAAGATAGTATTGAATTTGTGTGATGTTGGCTGTCTTCCACTAAGAATTAAGGTTACCTTCAAGAGCAGTTTGACTCCTCAGTGAGACACCTTGGAGAAAACTAAATTTTCATTTGCAAGTGGTTATCAATTGGAGATTGCTTCTTGATTTGTGATTAGAGCATGTGTTCACTCCTCCATCTGCACTAGGACCCCAACTGCTGTGAACTTGTGATCTCTGTATTTGTTTTCATCTGCTACAAAAGGGGGCTTTTCTGATGATCATTGAGCAAGGCTCTGGTCTATGATTGTTGTGTAATGACAATTGTGCAATTAGGAGTTATTTAATAATAATTTTGTTGTTGCTATATTGTTTTAGTACAGCAGTGTTTGGTTTTACCATAGATACTAGGAAGATATAGTCTCAGGTTCTTGGTCATCCAAGCACGGTTCACTCTGACTTTCATCCTGTAAGATAAGTAAGTCTTATTTTCAATCCGGTACTGATTGGTTACTCCCACATTTTTTTTCTACTTTTAACCATCATTGCATTGACATTTCTTGCAGGTAGGACAATATTTAGATGAAAATATTTGTAACTGACTGGGTGTTTATGTTTCTCATTTGATAATGTGCAGAGTAAAATTATATAACACAAATGCTGGCAGGTAATGGTGAAGACTCTGTAAGCAGCAACTCCATGTCACTTTGCACAGTGAGTTGTGTACATGTTGTAAAGTAGTATTTGTAGGTTTATATTTATAACCAATATTCACATTCACTATATATTTTTCTAATAAAGCATCATAATCTCATAAAAAGTGAAAAGGTATCCATATATAAGATAGGTACATATTATCTTTATTCTAAATATTTGAATAGTTTTAGCTATATTGTTTAGTACTTTTAAGTCTATGCTAATCAGGGATATAGCTTTTAGATTTGTTTTTGTTGTATATATGCCTGGTATTGAATTTAGTGTAGATCTGTCTTGGAGAAGCTGTTTGGAAAGACACCTATTGTTTCTACTGTTTGAATGTACATATCTAGAGTTTTTTTCTTGAATATACATTATCCAATACAACCATGCCACCTGCAATCACTAAACAGGTTGGAATCTGAAGATTATATTTAATATAGTCTTCTGCTGTTCATTTGATCTCAACACTATTCATTTTACACAGTGGCATTGTGACATACTTCATTTTTTCCGTGTCACTGTATTTCACATTTTTTTTTAGGAAATTAAGGCCCCTTTTCATAAAAAATAATATAAAATCACTAAACTTACAAAAACAATACAAAACCTAATTGATTTGTTTTTAACCAATTAGTAACTCTCACATGTTCCTGTTCTTTTTTGTGTGAGACACACTAATATTTAAAAGGCTTTTGTATGAAATTACTTATGGTACTGTTTACTCTAGCACCTCCAATTTACTAGTGACTACTACAATGAAGAAAATTACTTCTGCTCTACAATCAACCATTTAAGGTCAATTAATTCTCAAAGTATTGTGTAGCCTTAAATTCATCTTCTCTCCAGAAAAGAACAATGAAGTTTTTTATTTTCTACAAAAATTTTTCAAGATACACATCTGTTTTAAGTTCATATTGGTTATCTCATATCTAGAACATAGAAGTCCTATATCCAGAACAATGAATTTAAAATTACCCTTCCGAAACCTCTGGCTCTGATAAATTTTATAATACCTCCTTTGCAATATTCCTGTATTTTGAAAGTAATAAAGATGTCCCACTTAGGATTGAGCATTCAAAAACTACTTACACTAGGACATGTGTTTACTTTTCAACAAATAGGGTTGATTACTAATTTATAGAGCAAACATGAACACCAATTGCATTATTTACAAATATTATTTATAAATGTCCCAATTGTTTTAGAACCTTTGAATTGACAAAGTAACAAAACTAAGGTATGCCTTAAAAGTGATTTATAATATCACAATAAAAGGTCGCTTTTAATATCAGAAATCAGTATTAAACCCACAAATAATAATCCAAGGAGAAAAATACAGATATAATTGAACTGTTGCAATATGCTTAGGATCTACAGAGGTTATTAGGTCCAGAGGTTTTGGAAGCTGCAGCTAAAATTAGAGAAAAAGGATGACAAAGATATATGGTAGAGAATGTAGAAATGGTAAGCAAAATACAGGAATAAAAATAAGACAACAGTGCATTATAAGACACAGAAAGGCCATAAAACATGAATTAAAAATATAAGAATATAAAAATTAATGAAGAATAATTAGATTATCTAAGTATGCTAGTGAACATGTTAGAAAATTATAGATATAGAATATGGAAAGTAAAATAAATAAAATATTACGTTGTCAATGAGAGAATAAAATAGCTGGTCTTTTTTAAACTTTAATCTTTTCTTGTGATGCCTTACATAGCAAACTGTGCTGAAGGACAAATTACAGTTTGTGATTCCAGATCAAACCTGAAAACAGGACTTGTGGGATTGCAGTCTATAGAGCAGTTCAACTAATTTCTTTTGTTGCTGTTGTCAGTTTCTTGGTACAGTTGTGACGAACATTATTGCTCACATTCTTCTGGTTTCCTTGATGTATACATGGAATACTAAAGCTTCAGAGAGTCAACTTCAGAACAGCATGGCCTTCATCATCTACTCAATCTACAGCCTGCACTTGTTGCTTATCTGTTTGTCCATAGTGTTCTTAGCATATAATAAAGTCTTAGCAGCAAATCCCTCCCAAGCTCACTGCACATCTAGTGTCAATATATGGGTACAAGAGTCAGTTCTTTCCTGGTTTTTCCCACTAATGTCACTGGAGCCATGGACTATAAGATTCTCTTCTTCTTTCTGTAATATTGCAGTTCTGCCTATTGCTCCATAATGTAATCTTGACAGTGTACCCAGCTATGGATGTATTGGAACAGTTCATAACTTTCCAGCCAGTTAAATTTTCTATCGTTAAAGAAAATACTAAAAAAAAAAAAATCCATAACACAAAACGTTCAAGAAATTTGAGACACCATGAAAAGACCAAACCTGAGAATAATAAGAATAGAAGAAGGAGAAGAATACTAGCTCAATGGCACAGATGATGTATTCAATAAAATCGTAGAAGAAAACTTTTCCAACCTAAAGAAGGAAATGTCTATAAAAACAAAAGAAACTTACAGAACACCAAAAAATAGATGGCCCCAAAAGTCTCCTTGCCACATAATAATCAAGACACAAAACATACAGAACAAATCAAAAATTATAAGAGCTGCAAAAGAAAAGGGCCAACTTACTAAAAAGGTAGATCCATCAGAATCACACTTGACTATCAGTGGAAACAATGAAAGCAAGAAGATCCTGATCAGAAGTTACACAGACACTAAAAAAGCATGACTGCCAACCTAGACTATAGCCAGCACAACCATCAATCACCATAGATGGAATAGACAACATATTTCATGACAAATTCAGACTTAAACAATACCAATCTACAAATCTGGCCCTTTAGTAAGTATTAAAGGGAAAACTCCAAAATAAGGATCCCAGGTACATTCATGAAACAACAAACAATTGATAATCCCACAAAAGAAAACTCCAAAGAAAAAAAATACATATGAGCTACCACAAAAAGTTACAGGAAATGTCAATCAGTGGTCACCAATATCCCTTAATATCAATGGGCTCAATTCACCTATAAAAAGACACACACTAACAAAATGGATAAAAAAAAAAAAAACAGAAGCCATCCTCCTGCTGCATAAAAGAAACACACCTCAACCTTAAAGACAACCACAGGCTTAGACTAAAGGTTTGGGAAAAGATTTTTCAATCAAATGGCACCAAGAAACAAGCTAGTGTTGCCATCCTACTATCTAACTAAGTTGACTTTTGAACTAAAACCCATTAAAAGAGACCAGCAAGGACATAACTTATTTATCTCATGAAAAATTGATGAAGATGAGATTTAAATCCTGAATATTTAGGCCCCTAATATAAGGGTATCCATCTTTGTAAAAGATACACTTCTAAAACTCAAATCCTACTGCAATTCTCACACCCTAATAGTGGGAGACTTGAATACCCTACTTTGAACTTTGGCTAGATCAACCAGACAGAGGCTCAAAAGAGAAATAAGGAGTCTAACAAAGGTTATGATGCAAATGGATTTAATAGATATTTATAGAAGCTTCCACTCAAACAGAAAGAAATATACATGTTTCTCAGCACGACATGAAACTTTTTCTAAAATTGACCACATAATTGGTCATAAAGCAAATATTAAGAGATATAAAAAGTAGAAATAATCCTTTGTATCACATCAGATCACCAGAGGCTAAAGTTAGAGTTTGACAACATCAAAAATCACAGCAAGTCTACCAACTCATGGAAACTAAACATCACTCAGCTAAAGCAACTCTGGGTCAAGAAAAAAATTAAAGAAATCAAAGTTTTCCTAGAATTTAACAAAAATGAATCCACAAAGTACCCAAACTTATGAAACATAATGAAAGCAGTCTTAAGAGAAATATTCATAGCACTAGATGCCTATATAAAAAAATCTAGATTAATCCCATACTAGAGAACTAACACACAGCTGAAACCTTACAATTAGAAGCAAACTCACCTAGAAGTAGACAGCAGGAAATAATCAAACTTAGAGCTGAAATCAATACACTTGAAACAAAAAAACAATACAAAGAATCAATGAATCAAAGAGTTGGTTCTTTGAAAAAGTCAACAAGATGGATAAACTCCTATCCAAACTAATCAAAAAGCAGAGAGAAAAAGAGTATCCAAATCAACAAAATCAGAAATGTAAAGGGGAACATAACAACAGACACCTAGGAAATCCAGAGAATTATCAGATCATAACTTGAAAACCTATATTCCAATCTGCTAGGCAGTGCATCTCCCTGACAGGTTTGGTGTTTCAAGCACCTCTCACCCAGCGTTGCCAAGATACCCAAAAGGAAGATTACTGTGGATGGAGCTGCAAAGGCGAAGCCCAAACGAAGCTATGCCAGGCTGTCGGCCAAGCCAGCCCCAGCCAAAGTGGACTCCAAGCCGAAAAAGGCCGCCACGGGAATGGATAAATCATCAGACAAAAAAGTGCAGACAAAAGGGAAGAGAGGAACAAAGGGCAAACAGGCTGAAGTGGCTGACCAGCAGGCTACAAATGTGCCCGCAGAAAATGGAGAGGCAGAAAACCAGAGTCCATCCTCTGAAGTAGAAGAGAAAGAAACCAAGTCCGAGTAACCATCTATCATGTCTGTCAGTATCCCCGCCTCCCTTATTGTACAATCCAGAGGAATATTTTTATCAACTATTTTGTAAATGCAAGTTTTTAGTAGCTCTAGAAACACTTTTAAAAGGTGGGGAAGACCCACCTCATCCCATTTTTTAAGTGTAAATGATTTTTTAGGAGGTTAAGTCACTTGCTGGTTGTTTATTTTTTGGTACAACCAGAAAAAAGCAGGATACTGAATCAGGAGTGGCTGTGACTGTCTCAGGGATCACCATAATGTTCCGTAGAGGTGGCTAGTTTTATATCCTACAACACAAAGCATACTAAATGGTAATTTGGAGTCTCGGTCATGCATTTGTGTCTGGAATATTTTCAGTTAATATCTAGTCTCATGTTTCTAGTAGAACTGTTTCCAGAAAAACCACTCCTTGGCCCTTGCCCTGTCAGATGTCTCTGGTCATGGTGGTCTATTTTCCTAACAATTGTGATAATGTGCTGTGAAAGACTGAAATTTTGAATATGTACTGCATGTGGCATAAAATTGTGAATCAGTGGAACTGAGAATTGTGAGCATTTCATTATTATGTGAAGTCTTAGGGAAAACTTGGCCAACTTTAAGGGTGAAATATCACTGGAATAAGTTTAAGGAAAAACAACATGTGTCTCCGTACATGAACACAATATATGACTCATTAGAGTTTGGGTACATGTGTTAAGAATTGAAATTTCTGTGTATTCTGCTCCTCAACCAATAAAACCTCAATTGTGAAAAAGTTTAAAAAAAAAAAAGAAAATCTATATTCCACAAAAATGGAAAACCTAGAAAAAATGGACAGCTTTTTGGACAGGTACTATTTACCAAAATTAAGCAAAGAACAGATTAATTACCTAAACGGACCTATAACCCTTAAGGAAATTGAAGCTATAATTACAAGACTCCCAAACAAAAAAAGCCAAAGTCCAGATAGTTTCAGTGCAGAATTCTAGCAGGCATTTAAAGAAGAGCTACTACCAATACTCCTCAAACTGTTTTATGCAGTAGAAACTGAAGGAGTATTGCCAAACTCTTTTTATGAGGCTACAATTACCCTAATACCCAAGCCACTGGAAGACACAACAAAGAAAGAGAATTACAAATTTTCCTCATGAATAGTAATGCTAAAATTCTCAACAAAATTCTGGCAAACCATGTACAATAACACAAAAAATAATCCCCAATGATCAAGTAAGCTTCACCCAGAAATGCATGGATGGTTCAACATATATAAAAACCATAAATGTCATGCATCATATAAAATATCTGAAAGAAAAAAACCCACATGATCATATCCTTAGATGCTGAAAAAGCCTTTGACAAAATCCAACACTCCTTTATGATAAAAGTTCTAGGTAGACCAGGAATACAGAAAAATATGTAAATATAATAAAAGTGATTTACAAGAAGCCAACTGCCAACATCAAAATAATGAAGAAATGCTCAAAGAAATCCCAGCAAATCAGGAACTAGTAAAGGATGTTCTCTCTCCCCTTATATATTCAATATAGTTCTTGAAGTTTCATCTAACGCAATAAGTGAACAAAGGGAGATTAAGGGAATACAAACTGGAAAAGAAGTGAAACAATCTCTATTTGCAGATGATATGATTGTATACATAAGTGACACACAAAATTCTACCAGGGAACTTCTACACCTAATAAACACCTTCAGCAATGTAGTAGGATACAAGATTAACTCAAAGAAATCAGTATTCCTCATATACTCTAAAGATAAAAGGGCTGAAAAAGAAATAAGGATAACATCACACATTATAATAGCTGCAAATAGCATTAAATACCTTGGAGTAACTATAACCAAAGAAGTAACAGATCTATTTCACAAAAGCTTTAAATCACTGAAGAAGGAAATTGAAGAATATCAGAAAATAGAAAGATTTGCCATGTTCCTGGATATGTAGAATCAATAAATTAAAAATGACAACTCTACCAAAAGTAATCTACAGATTCAATGCACTTCCCATCAAAATCCCAACACAAGTTTTTACAGAGATTGAAAAAACAATACTCTATTTCATTTTGAATAACAGGAAATCCAGGATTTCCAAAACAATTTTCCTCAACAGAAATATTTCAGGAGTCATCACTTCCCTGACTTCAAGTTATACTATAGACCTGCAGTAGTACAACAGCCTGGTCTTGGCATAAAAATTAACTTGTGGATCAATGGAATCAAACTGAAGGTCCCAACATTAACCTAAAAACCTATGAACACGTGATCTTTGACAAAACATTCAATGGAAAATGATAGTATCTTTAACAAATGGTATTGGATATACAAAAATGCAAATAGACCCAAGCCTATCAGCCTGCACAAAACTCACATCCATTGGATCAAAGACCTCAACATAAACCCAGCCACTTTTCTTTGATACAAAAGAAAGTGGAAAATACCGTCCAATGCATTGGCACTGGTAACCACTTCCTAAATATAACACCAGTAGCATAGACACTAGAAAACCATCAATAAGTGGGACCTCCTGAAACTGAGAAGTTTCTATAAAGTAAAGGACACAATCAATAAGACAAAAGGACAGTCTACAGAATGGGAAAAGATATTCACCAACACTACAAGTGACAGAGGACTGATCTCTAATATATAGAGAGAATTCAAGAAATTATTACCCCAAACCGTGAATAGCCCAATCAAAACAATGGGTTCAGAACTAAAAAGGGAATTCTGAAATGGCTGAAAGGCACTTGAAAAAGTGCTCAAAATTTTTAACCATCAGAGAATTGAAAATCAAAACAAATTTGAGATACCACCTTACACCTATCAGATTGGCTAAGATAAAAGACACAGATGGCAGCCTATGCTGGAGAAGTTGCAGAGCAAGGAGAACACTCTTCCATTGTTGGTGGGAGTGTAAGCTTATTCAGACTCTCTGGAATGTAGTATGGTGGTTTCTTAGAAATCGGGGAACCTAACTCCCCACTCATCAAGCAATATCACTACTGAACATATACCCTATAGATGTACATACGGACTCCAAATGGCAATAGCTCAACTATGTTTATAGCATCATTATTCATAATAGCAAGAACCTGGAAACAACATAGATGCCCCTCAACTGAAGAATGGATTAACAAATTATGGTGCATCTACACAATGGTGTACTAGTCAGCAGTAAGAAAAAATGATATGCTAAAATTTGCAGGCAAATGGAAGGATTTGGAGAATATCCTCCTGAGTGAGTTATCACAAACCTAGAAAGACAAGCAAGGGATGTACTCACTCATTAGAGGAATTTAAACAAAAGGCAAATCATGCCCAAGCTGCAAACCACAACCACTGAACAGCTTGGGATCTGAAACCCCTTTGACAGGCACTTTGAAGCCCATTCACTTCAGAGAAACACCTGACCCAGTCTTAATGTTGGAGTGAGGAAAGCAGATCTGCCTAGAGTGGATGCTGAAATAAGCCACCTTGCGAGCTTGCTTGCTCCTGCTGTTTCTGGGGAAGGGATAAAATGATGGGGTGAAGAGAGATTGACTGGGAGGAGCAGGAGTGGGAAAGGAATTTGAAAAAAAGGTATACATGGATAAACAATGAGACTTTATTCATAATAACATAAAGGAAAAAACAACAATAAAATGCATGATAGTATTCATGAAAGGTATATTTATTAGCAGTTCAGCTAGAGTCAGTTAATCTGTCACCTAAAAGGGCCTTGGGAATACAAAAATATCACTAGAAGAAGGAAGTAAGGTAAGGCAGCCATTGGTGTTATCAAGGAAAGAAGAGTCTCTTTGGTGTGACAGCAGGGTTACAGGAAATAGAGACAATGCCAGGGTATCTTAGAGCATCCTAAGGGGACTTCAAACAACTTGATTTTTTCATTCAAAGCATTCTTAGAGTCAGCCAACGTTCCTGGGGTGTCATAAACAGCAGCAATGCTGTTTGTTACTCAGGGCCCTAGGGACATCTGAGAGGAGGAAGAGGTGACCCTAGAACTCTAAACATAAGTGATGTTAGTTCCAGTAAGGATTGTGTGACATCACAGGTATAGTATAGACTCAGGAGCATGGACACTCTACACAGAGGAAAAATCAGACTGACTGGCAGATGAGAAATGTTTTGTGGAGACACGACTGGCTGCAGAAAACCAGGGACTAGCAGGGCAGATGAGCACAGAGGGTAAAGTGAGAGTAGCAATAGACAGGACCCCGTGCTCACAGCACAGTATAGCCAATGAGTGCTGCGTGGGTCACAGCTTCCTTAAGGACTGAAATACTCTGTAGATCATGGGTCAGGTTCAGTCTATCCACTGAAGCTGGCATCCAAATCGCAAGCAGGTGATAGCAAACCAGCCCTGTCTCCTGAGTACAGAGGCAGCAGAGTTCACTTAGTGTGGTGCTCAGCCCATTCTGATCTGGATCTAGATAGCTGGATCCATGGATGCCCTGAAGATTTTCTCTATAGCTTCTCTTCCCTTACTTTGGAGTTTACAACGCCTTGAAGGATCTAGTGACAGCCATAGACCAACTCTCTGTTGGAAGATAGGACAGAAGATAAGAAATTGGGAAATGGGTACTTCTAAGTGAGGGAGTAGCACAAGTCACTTGGAGGCAAAGATGGCCGACTCACTATCCTGTGACCCCCGAGTTGCAATTCCTGTCTGTGGGGTGACTATCCAATGCAGGGAGCCTGTGTTGACAAAGTTGAAGTGCTTCTTAATTAAGAATCATTTTTTATCTTTATTTTGTATTTATCAAAAAAACAGTAAAAAGAATTTAAAATAGCCGAAGAGTTAACAATAACTATGCAGAGGATAATAATCATAAGCATGGCTTATCAAGGGTGGAAATGCAAATAACATTACTACACATATATTTTCTTTGTGTTCAGCTTTCCCTCTGAAATTTTTTTTTCCATCCCTGTATATCCTTATTGAAGGTCTCTTCCCCCTCCCACCACATCTGATCATTTTTCTTCTCTGCAACTCCCCATCCCCTCCCTGGGCAGGGAGCAGACAGTCCTATGGTCTGGATCAGTCTTCACTCCCGCCCAAATCCAGTTTTGTCCCCCCTCCCTCAAGAGTGAGTCAGGTGTTCCTATAGATGGACTAGGGTTTGAAGGGTCAGTCCACGGTGTTTCTGATCACAAGCTGTTCAGTGGTTGTGGTTTACTGCTTGGGCATGTTTGGCTTTTTTTCTTGTTTGTTTGTTTAGAGACCACTAGTGAGTGAGTACATCCCCTGCTTATCTCTCTGAGTTTGTGATACTTCGCTCGGGAGGATATTCTCCAAATCCATCCATTTGCCTGTGAATTTTAGAATATCATTTTTTCTTACTGCTGAGTAGTATTCCATTGTGTAGATGTACCACAGTTTGTTAATCCATTCTTCAGTTGAGGGACATCTAGGTTGTTTCCAGGTTCTTGCTATTACAAATAATGCTGCTATGAACATAGTTGAGCTAATACCTTTGGA
>PVIH01027140.1:0-17488 GCA_004025045.1 Sigmodon hispidus | reverse complement strand
TATAGTATTCTAGTTTGGCAGCCATGCTGTTTTAGCGTCTGTATAACTTCTGACCAAGCCCTTCTAGCTTTCATCATTTCCATTGAATAGTCAGGCGTTATTCTGATGGGTCTGCCTTTATATGTGAGTTGGCCCTTTTCTTTTGCAGCTCTTAAAATTTTTTCTTTGTTCTGTATGTTTTGTGGCTTGATTATAATGTAGTGTGCTGACTTTTTTGTGGGGTCATATCTATTTGGTGTTCTGTAAGCTTCTTGTATCTTTATAGGCATTTCCTTCTTCAGGTTAGGAAAGTTTTCTTCTATGATTTTATTGAAAACGTTATCTGTGCCTTTGAGCTGGTTTTCTTCTCCTTCTTCTATTCCTATTATTCTCAAATTAGGTCTTTTCATGGTGTCCCAGATTTCCTGAGCATTTTGAGTTATGACTTTTTTAGTTTCACTGTTTTCTTTGACTGATATATCTATTTGAGCTACTGAGTCTTCCACTTCAGAGATTTTATCTTCCATGTCTTGAACTCTGTTTGTTATGTTTTTATCTGTGGTTCTAGCTTTTTTCTTCAGATTTTCTATTTCCATCTTTGCCTCATTTTGTGCCTTTTTTATTGCTTCCATTTCAGCTTTTAGTTCCTGGCATGTTTCTTTCATAGATTTGTTCATCTCTTCCAATTTTTTGTTTGTATTTTCTTCTATTTCTTTAAGGCTATTTTCCACATCTTCTTTGAGAGCTTCGATGATCATCAAAAAATAATTTTTGGTGTTGCTTCCTTCTGTTTCCTCTTCATTGCTCAGTTCAGGTCTTGTATTTGTAAGATCGTCACTTTCTTCTGGAGTTACCTTGTTGTTCTTTGTATTATTATGTAAGTTTTTGCACTGACGTTTGCCCATGACTTCAGTGGTTCACGATTAGATGGCTCCTGGTCAGTTGTGGCACTCTGGCTTGTGTGCCTCCTGTCACCTCTCTGGGAGGGTCCGAGTCTGTCCTCCAGAGACTCCAGTCCTTATCTGTTTGCTCAGTTGGAGGTGGAGGTGGATAGCAGTGCAAATTCCCTCAGCAGCAGCTGGGGCTGGGGGGAACGTGACAGGCAGACTTTATCTGTGCCTGCTACAAGTGCGCTGGGACTTGCTCTGTAGACAGCACCCAGTCCCGGAAGCGGAACTGGAATCGATGGGCCAAAAAATAAAATTTAAGAGAAGAAATAAGTCAAAGTTTCTTTTATTCCATCATGTTGACTCATGTTATAGCACATATTTCCAGGTGTGGTAGTACACATGCATTTAATACTAACATTCAGGAAACAGAAGCATGCAGACCTCTTTAAGTTCAAGGCCAGCCTCATTTAGAAAACAAGTGAGGGTAGCCAGGCAACAAAGGCCCTGTCTCAAACAAACAAACAAAAAAAACCATATACAACTCACAACTTCAGTTAACCCAACTCTAATTTGATTCTTTCTAACATGGTACCATTTTTTTTTTTAACATGAATATCTAAATGAAAGCTATGAGCCTTTTATTTTTTTGATGACCTTGAATACATCACAGTGATGGTAATGTAGCCTGTGAGACTGTATATTTACATCTGCTGAGAATCAAACCCAAGATTTTGCATATGCAGCACAGACACTCCATCCCAAAGCTGCATCCCCAGCCAGGCTGACTCCATCTTGGAATGCTTCCACTGTTGTGCTCTGCTTTGAGATTCTGGCCCAGCCATCTGAATGATTTGCTGGTTGGCTTATTAAACAAGAACTACTCTTGACCATTCTCTTTTGCTTGTTCAATGTAAGGAACTTCTTTCTGTTTCCATGGTGATTTAATGCAATTAAATTACTGTCAACTTGGTGTTGTAAACAGTTTCTATATGAAGATTTTTAAGTGCAGAATTATCATCAATGCAATTAACTTTGAATTAATTAGGAATCACAGTCCTGTTTCTGCTGGCTTCTGTTCCTTTTGCCCAGAAAATGTCTGTCTCCTTTTTATTTCTCTTTTATTCTGTGTGAATGAATAATTATGTAAACATCAAAGCCTGGATCTCCAGGACAGTTAACAAATGTTTTGACAGAGAACAAAATGGCACATTGGAATATGGAAAGCTGTGCAAAGATTAATTGCATTTTAGTCATATTTAATTTTTTTCTTGCCATTTTGGGTGGCATTTTCCAATGTAAAGCTTCATGATGTGCTGTTAATGAGTCAATTTACAAACCTTTATTAGTTTTCAGCATATTTTACAGCTCTATAAAGCCAGTTTACAGAAACAAGAAAAAGATACTTTGTGATTATATATGTAAATAAAAATAAATAAATTGAAAACTTGTAGCTATATAATTTTTGATGATATGATTAGTCATGAAATATAGCACATATCCAAACATGATTTTATTCTTTTGGATATAAGGATGTTTTGTCCTTTGATGTGTGTTTTTGTATCTCTGCTTTTCAGGATCTCCTCAGGAAGCTGGTGATCCTAACAATAAGTAAGGCAAATTTCAAAAAACAAAACAAAACAAACAAACAATGAAAGATTGTTTTAATTTTATTTTAAAATTTTGTTGGTGACATTAACAAAAATTTAAAGATCTATTCTGTATTCTCTATTTCAAATGTGCATATATGATAGTCAAGTTGAAAGACGTCAAGAGAAAGATGCTGGATCCCATTGGGCAAGAAATGGAGAGAGCAAAACTAACCACAAAAGGACTCAGTAGTGAACCTAAGAGAGGGATATTCTTGTAGTGTTTTTGTGGATTTGAGGTTTGTAAAAGGGTGCTAATATTTTCTGACATTAAAAATTATTACATCATTTTATTGTGATCATTGCCATCATGGATTTTCTTTAACAATCCTGTTTTTCAATATACCTGAATTTTTTGTATTCAAAGTTATTTCTTCAAAATGTAATTAAAAAGTGAACTCCAGTCCACCTGTCTGCAATGCCTTAGGCATTATTGTTTGGAGAAATAGGTCACATACTCTGCTACAGGTGCTGATGATGGCCAATGAAAGTAGGTAATTTGCCAAGTTCTCTGCCCTATGCCCTACATATGCAGCAATTCATGCTTGCTGAGTGGCAGAAACTACTGTGTTTGTTCACATTGGAATGTGGGTCATTCCCAGAAACCTAATATATGACATTTTTTTTCAAAACTAAAAAGGACAAGTGTGAACAGCTCCTGGGCTATTTTAAGGGTTAGGAGAAAAGATAGAGTGTGCTACTTTAAGCTACTTGAAATGCAAATTGTATAAATCTATATCTTTCTCCAAAAAATGTCATCATTTTACACACAGAGTAGTCAATGCATGTATTGTGTGAGTGCTTCTTGGTGCCATTACATTAGCACAATTCAGTGAGGGCTCTGAGCAGACAGTATACAGTCAGTCAACTGAAATCCATTCTTATTACTACATGCTGAAATGCATATGGTCTTTAGTAGGATTGTCAAATACCTTGAATGAGGAACAGGACAGCCAAGAATTGATATCTATGAAGACAGGTTCAGCTGGGTTTTTAGAAACCATTGAGTACTCAAAACTATACTTACTAGTAAATAAAATTTATATGGATCTGGTTTGGAATCATAAATAGAAAAAACAAAAATTCTCAGAAATAATAAAAAACAAATAAAAAGGGAAAAAGAATTTCCGAAAAAAAAAAAAAACAAATTCAGAAAATAAAAAGGTACCCATAGTGAAAAGAATTCAAAATGCCCCTCCCATCCAGTGCATTTCCAGAGAGAGAGCCATCTGAGATGTCTAGACATTGGGTCAACATTTTCAAAATCTGTGTGATCTTTCACTGTCAGAGAACAGTCATCCTCACCATTCACTCTTCAACATTTTCATTCAGTTAACACTCATGGCTTATAGGTCCCGTTTCAGGAGTTATGATGGATAGGGCAAGGTCAGGATTCCAGACTCGGAACTGGTACAGGAATCACAACAGCCTGATGTAGGCAAGACAGTGAGTGGCTGAGCGAGTATGTACTGGAAGATGAAGAGAAATAACATTTGAAAGCATGCATATCCTTCCACATTTACTCTAACTGCCTATCTCCTGGCGAACATGTGGGTTTCCTGTAACTATGGCTAATTGTGAATAATGTATCACAGAATGTGAGCATGCATGTCTTAGTTTTCCAGCTTTAATTCCCTGGGATATATATCCAGAAATAGGATCATAAATAATATAAAAATTTGTTTTAATTATTTGAGGCCCCTCTACCCACATTTTTATATAAGAATACCATTGTTTTTATGTTCTTAGCAATAATCAGCCAGTAGTTCTAACTTCTTCACACCTTTTCCAGCACTTTTTCTTTCTTTGTTTTTGATAGTAACAATCCTTTGAAGTATGATGTCACTACTCATAGAGTTTTGAACTTTATTTTCCTATTAATTAGTGATGCTGAGCATCAGCTCCTGTTTATTGGCCATTTTCATATATTCTTTGACAAAGATCTCTTCAAGTCTTTTGGACAATTTGAATAATGTTACTTATCTTTTCATTATGTCATTTCAGATATTTCTTATATAACTGGGATATTATATAAAGAACTTCGGCTAGTGTTTCTTTCTATTCTGTATCTTCTATGCTCTATTTTTCCTAAGATAAATATTATGTAGTACAATTTGCTTTCTTTATGTATTACCATCTGTTCTTTTGATGTCATACTTGGGAGCTTAATGCTAAGAACAATGCCCTAAAATATGAGAGCTAGCCATGTAATTTCCATTAGCCAACTCAAAGAGAATGTGATTTTTTTTAAAAAAAATTTCCTATACTTGGGAATTCTGAGAATATTATGAAAGATGACAATGTATTAATTAGACATAGAATTCTGTTTTTATGAAGGTCCAGTCTGTGAAGAAAGAATCAGCTCTGTTAGTGTTAGTGTACACTGCCAGACCCTCCTCTGAGAACATTGACACATCCCACTATGTAGGTAGATCTGATTTAAGATCTGTTGCAGGGAAACTCACTTTGTAAAAGCCAGAACAGTAGCAGTACTTTTCTCTAATTAAACTCACTTTACAAAATTTAGTCACTAGGAAAGTCAGTACTGATGAGATGACAATGACAATGACAATGACAAAGATGCTCAAGTGTCAGACCCACACCATGCAGCACAGTTCCCTAGTAAGTGTGACCAACATCAGCATCACCAGGAAGTCATCTGCAGTGTTTAGCATGAGAGCATGGCTCATATTAACCCACTTAACAGATCATTAGTGGAAAAGCATCACTTGGGCAGGGAGGCAGAGCACAGGGCTCAGATAGTTGAATTGAGACTTACAAATACCAAGTAAGAGAGCTGTCAAGGGGAGCATTAGTGAACATTCTGCCTCTGTGGTTAGTTATCATTTGCCTTGGTTGTTTGCTTTTTTTATATTATTAACTAAATACTTTTGCATTGCTCCTACTGTAAACATATTGTGCTGTATTTTTTTAAGTAGTTAAAGCCAAAAAAATCAAACTGAACATCTATTCTCATGACTTTATTAAGGTGACTTAACATAGGGAAGAGCTGTGATGTGCACTAAAGATTTCATCATATGTTAACTAGAGAGGATCAGAGTCTTAGAATCAAGACACCCACCACTGGAACATGCAATCTGACAGTTATATTTCATGTGAAGGAAGAGATGCATTTTCATCCTATAAGGAAACATGTTCATTTATTTATGTATTTTGAAAATTCAATAGTTTTGTATTCCAGACACTTCTGTTTCAGCACAGAAGAGAAGAATCAAGTATCTTGGCCTTGCTCCTTGGTATACAGATCTCATGTTACTTTGTCACATTTTACCATGACTGGTTATGGGACATTAAAATATAAGGCACAATGAATCTAACATACTGTTTTTTATGTATAAGTAACTAACTTTCCCCACTTCTCAGCAGAAAATAAAGATACCATTTAGATAATGCTGTTTAGCTCTTCAATTGTTCAACTTTCAATAAGGTTACTGCAATTTTTCAGGAAGAATATAAAGAAAAAAAGAGAAATCCAAAAATAGAAGTGGGATGTGGCACTGTTCCTTGGCACTGATGCTACCAGAGGCAAAGGCTTCTGTGAGAGTGCTTAAGGAAGCTCCTCCCTGCCAAAGACCTCAAACCAGTTAAAGCTGGAGAGCAGACTACCTCAGTCTTCTCCAGTCTTCATCCTGATAGCCACACTTTGACAGGAGCAGCTGGATTCACATGCCCTGAGTCCTCTATGTGTGGTATGAAAGAACAAACACTAGCCTATTATTTTAGTTTCTTCTCTCCCAGAGGCAGAAACAGGCTAATTTACCAGAATTTTCTTCACCAAGAGACAAAATTACTAATTAGCCATTTAATTTTACCTGACTAACTTTTGGATTTCAGCTCTTTTAGTGGTAAGGTTGATGAAAGTTTTGTTTTCTTGATATTTTCACCATTGTTTTTAAAATAGTGTCTTTCTATGAAGCACCAGGATGGCTTTGAACTTGCAGCTTAGACTCACCCAAACTTGCGGTGAGGCCCTTCCTCTAGCCTCCCAAATTCTGAGGTTACAAGTGTACACACACCATGGTACCCAGTTCTTACACTGTCTTAATAAAAGACAAAAGCCACATGGAGGGATGTTGAGTTTATAGTTTTTCAGTTTCCTGTAGCTGTCTGTGAGGACCGGGAGAAGAGGATCTGCTGAACGTTAGACAGAAAGACAGCAACACCTAAAGAGGCATGCTATACACATAGGAGACCAAGGGGTCTAATGAGAAGAATCAGGAAGTAGCAAAGTGAACATCCCTTCCCACAGCAAAGTCACCAATCCCAACGCCAGGCTACACAGCGAAGAAACTGAGTAGATGGCTTATGTGCATGTTTTATTTGTGTTTAAATAAAACCACAAAAACTGCAAAAAATGAGCAATTTTAATGATATTCCAATTGTTAAAGCAGATTACCTACCTTTCTAATGCTGTGACCCTGTAACACAGTTCCTCCTGATTCAGTGACCCTCAACTATTAAACTATGTTGTTACTTTATCACTGTAGTTTTGCTACTGTTAGGAATAGCAGTGTAAATATCTGATATGCAGGATATCAGATATGTGACTCACAAAATATTTGTGACCCTTAAGTTGTAAACCACTGACTTAGACAAACATTATAGGACCCAAATATCAGAGATACATTTATTCCTGTACAGGCATGTTTTTACAGTGCAGTCTTGGGAAATCAGGGTAGAGAATATGATGAGCCAGGCAATATTTTTAGAGTTATATCGCCTACAGAAACTTTAGAATTTTCTCATAAAGATGATAAATAATATTTTGCTTTAACAGAAAACTTTGTAAAAAGATTGATATATAAGGAAGAAAAAAATCTTTTATTATTATGTATATGCTCAAGACAGTGCGTAGGCTCATGATATTTTCATCAAAACTGGCCCTTAAATTATTTTAATCTAAATTAATTTTCCTAAGCAGCAGCTAAAACTTATAAGGCTATTTGAACCTGTTAAATTAATGATGAAGAAGACATAAGCTCACCCCAAATTAATTAACTTGATTACTAGTGTTTTAAATTTGTGTACAGCTTCCAGGAATCTAAACGCTTAAATGAATCTAGCTTACATTTAAGTCCTGATAGCTCATTCTCTGTACAATATTAACAGACATGTAAGTGGCCTGCAGATCTTTGATATTATTCATATAAAGGTTTTACAATTAAACTATGCAAACAATGTCTGCTGAGACTTCACTTGTTTGCTGCAAGGCTAAACACTATGAGAGAGAGACTGACTATAAAAGTTTAATAAAAACATAGATTCTATAGAAGAGCCTGCAGAAGGGGAAGCTCCTCCTGTAGTACACTGAAAACACAAAAGTATGGATTTAAATTAATTTATAAACCCAACAATATAGAATGAAAAAATAACTAATATTTTAATATTGCATAAAATTAACAGGCCAAAAAATTAAAAATATAAAGAGGCATTCTCTTTTGCCACTGACACTCTTCACACAAAATGGGTTACAATTAGGAATTTAATTTATAAAAAATATCAAAATGCATAGGAAGGAAGAAACAGCTGTAATCTTTATGAGGAAGTATTTATATTTTTGGGTTACTTATGTAAGTCAGAAATTTTGTGATAAATTGCTTTGTTGGTGGTGAACATTAAAATATCTTATTCTTTTGCTTTCCATCATTCATTTTAGACAAGGTCTTGCTTTTATTCCATGATAGCCTGATACAGTGTAGCTGAAGATGGCCTTGAACTAACAGCAGTAACTCTTTCATCAGTCCTTTGAGTACTAGACTTCCAGATATGTATCACCACTCTCTGCTAAATACTTTTATTTTAAAAATCAAAAACAAGTTATAAGACAATTGAGAAGTAGAGAATCTATCTGCTGAAACTATAACAAAATGTTTCTTACTGATACTATTTGTGGGACTCATAACTGGGTAAGCAAAAGGATTTGAATGACATATAGAAAAAAGGCAAATATACACTTAAAGAACAATTAACAAAAAAGATATGAAAGAGATGAGTGAGTAATTAGCATATAAAGATTTTTTTAGTAAGTAAAGGAATATACATTTATAAAAATGACAGGGTTCTGGTACTTCTATTAATGTTAGCACATACAATGATTGATCTCTCCTACATCTCTTCATCTGCTACAGAACCACACACCAGTGAAAATTCCATAGCTGACAATTCCACTAGAGTTATAAAATATCTTCAGTAGATTCTATACCCTCCATTAGTATGGGTGGGTTTCCACGGTCCTATTCAAGGAATAATTAAAATGTGATAAGGCCCTGTGCTTTCAGAATTACTTATAAGATGCACAAAAATGTGAAGCAATCTATTGTTTGACATAAAATATATTTAAATACTTTATACTTATACAGCATTTTGTGTAAAACTGTATAGGCATTAAGTGCTTGAGAATTTTATAAAGAATGTAAAAATGTTGACCTTACTTTAAGATGAAAATCAATACTTAAACTGTCTTTATGGTGCACAATTACATATTTATGAAAGTCAACAAAGGACATAAAACATGGAAGTAAATTCCCCAAAGTTTAATGGTTCTCTCCTTGTTTAGCTATTCAAATTATTGTTGTCTTCTAATTTATTTTTTTACTTTTTTAAGTTTATATTTATTAATCTTTCAATAATAAATAACATTAAAATGAAAATATTTTTAATTTAAAAGTCAAGCCCAAATAATTATGCTTATTCTTAAGGATCATCTTAAGAATTAATTTTTTAATTTAAAAAATCAAGCCCAAATAATTATGCTTATTATTAAGGATCATCTTAAGAATTAATTTTTTTCAATAAATTCTCTCATTGTAACCACAGGGAGTGAAAATTCTTTTGTTAATGATATCCTTCAGTTCCAAACATGTCAGACTTTTGGAGCAATAAGAGCCAGTCACCCAATCTCAGCAGAGTCCAATTTCCATCTGGAAGAACTTCCAAGGCCCAGAGCTAAACCAAATTCTCTGTCAATAGCCAGCATCACTGACTCAGTCTCCTTTGTGTTTCTACAGTTTCAATTATTATCAGTATTGTGTTCATAGCCCTGTACCAAAGCCCAAAAAGACAAGATCATTGCCTATGTATATTGACTAGATGTCAATCATATCAGTCAGCATGCACAAATCTTCATTGATACTTATCACTAAGTAACAGAACAAAACAACAACAATGAAACTCTCCAATTTAATCATCACATGTATCTTCTGTAAACAATGTTTCTTCTAGAGAACTGGTCTACCCAGCACCATGTCATTGCAAAGAAAGATATTTTGAAATGGTGTGAGGAGGGATTGTTCATCTTATGCACAGGATTGATTTATTTACCATAAAACATAGGCTTCTAAAATATAAATAAGTCCTATTTGGGATTTCTGAGCATACCCAGGTCTAACAGATTAGGTTAGGCACAGAGCCCATTAGAGAATAAGGTTAAGACAATAACCAAGGTTCATTAAGTGAAATTCTCCTAGGTTAATTATAGATGAGGTGCACATAATCCATCCACCTTGTTCTTTTCTCTTGTCAATTGCCATCTGTTGTAAAGCTTCCCTCTCCTTCAATCCTTACTTATCTGCCAAGCAATAGACATCAAAGTAAATTCTACTTATTTGGTGTATAAATTCTGTGCTTACATTTTTATACTTCATAAGTAATCTAGAGGATGAAAATATTGATGTCAGATGAAGAGTGTAGCTGTAAATATTTTAACTGAGAAGAGATTCATTGATGCAGGAAGAAATGATACAGAGTAATATCTTGTAATTTTTAAAATCAGAGACATATAAATTGTACGACATACTCTTTTGTTCTTTAACTTTTTGCAAACTGTACTCATTTTAAATAATACAGTGATTATTCATGTGGATCTTTGTATAAAGTTCTTGCTGGTATGTTATATTTTATCATGTTATACGAGAAGAACTCTCATTATCTAGCATGCGAACAACTTTGCTTGGGGCCACATTACAAGGGCATGCTCAAATATAAACTGAATGATCACGGAAGACTTCTTCCCCTTCCCAAGAAAGTAAGTGCCCTAAAAAGATGACATACAGCCCTATGACATGCCAAAATACAAACCGGCTTTGGGTCAAAACAACACAATTCCCCCTGAAGTATTAGAGCTTCTGCACAAGCTATGTTAGGGACATAAGGGCCACATCAGAGGATGATTAGTTCCCTGAAAGGAAATTTCCATAGTGGCTTCACGTTTCAAATACTGACTATTATATGAGAACTCCCTGTGTACCTTGCTCCAGTTCTCCAAGCATCTGCAATGCACTAGTCCCTCACTTCCCTTCACATCTTGAGCCAACACCTGTCTTCAAAGTGCAACGATATTTACATCTCTGTTCTTCCTGTGTCTTCAGATATTTCAGTCATCTGCCTTGCTTGGGTGTTCACAAAAATCTTCCCTGTGGAAAATTTTGATTTCTACATAGAAATGGATTCGAATTTCATCCATATGCACAGGATTTCTTTTTCTAACTATGTTTCACTTGCATACAGCTTTGTAAGGAAACAAAAAGCAGGCAAATATTGACCATTTGGTCTCATCCTGGGGTTGAGTGCATCTAGTGCAATGTAATGCAACTTCCCTCCATACACTGAAACTCAAGATTTCAATAAGGCAAATCCATAGTCAGAATTGATATCTTTGTCATTTATCCTCGTAAGTTTCTATGGGATATGTTCCCTTGGAAACAGCCTTTCTCAAGGTTAGGGTTGGAGAGGTGATACAATTGTTGCTGCTCTTCCAAAGAATTCAGTTCCCAGCATCCACATTGGGCATCTCACAATGACCTGTAACTCTAGATTCATAGAATCAGGCATATTCTTCTGGCCTCTAGAGCCACTTACACACACACACACACACACACACACACACACACACACACACACACAAAACAAACAAAACAAACATATATTAAAGTCAATCTGAATAAAATTTCAACTCATATTTAACTTCCTTGAACATTTAATGTTTATTAATAATCTATGCCTTGGTATAGCTACAGCCATCCCCCATCTGCTTGTCCAAAACCTGAAGTTAAGTGAAATAGCATCCTCTTTTTTACCTTCTCTTTTCCCAGACCCAAATAATATTGTGATCCTTACCTATCTCTTAAGTACTTTCCATCTTCTGTCATTCACTTTGGTTAAAGTTTAGATCATCCTTATTCACATTATCACAGTGACGTTTTAGAGTTTTTTGTTGTTTTTTTGTTTGTTTGTTTGTTTGCTTCCCATCTGCCTCCTTTTAATCCTATCCTTTTTCTACAAATGAACTGTGTAGTCAGAAGTTTTTCTGTCATGCCTTAACTCAGAGGTCAGGACTCACAGTTGCTTATAAAATAATTATTCAGGGTCTTAATATTAGAGTAATGGCTGAGCCCGTAGTTTGAGCATATTACTGGCCAGCTTTTAAGCTTAAATTAACCCACTATTCTTCTCCATTTTTAACCATGTGGCTTGGTACCTTTTTCTTAGTGCAGCATTCTCATTTTCCATCCTGTGTCTCACTGGAATCTTCTCTGCTCTTTCTTTTCCCAACATACTTCTTGTCTGGTTGCCTACCTATATGTCCTATCTGCCTAGCTTCTGGTCAATTAGCATTTTATTAAACCAATATTTACAGTGATAAATATTTACAGTGTACAAGAGCATACTTACACAGCAGGAAATATCTTCCTAAAATGAAGTCATTCACTGTATTAATTTTTTTTTCCAGAGAAGGCTCCATACATGTGTAGAATAGGGGGGAAACATGTGATTTGTGATATTTCTAACTTAAGGTCATTCCACTCTTGTCATGCTGCAATATTTTGACTCTATAAACATAATGTTTCATACTTCCTCAAACGTGTTTGATGTTCAGCTCATTTTTTGCCAAATTAGCCCAAATTTACACTGAAGTCTTTGTCTATTACACCAACTATTTTCAGACTTGCATTTGTTTTAAATACTCTACTCCAAAAATTATCTTGATTTCTTACTATTTGTCAAATAGACACGTAGTAAGAATATTTACCATGAGATCTACCCTCATATGTGCCCAATATATTATCATAAATTATATACACATTGTTGTATGACATATTTCTATAACATAGTCATTTGAAATAATAGACCTGTTAAATGGCAACTATTTGTTCTTCCTTTCATAAATCCGCTGAATGCCACCACTCTATTCTGATTCTCTGGCTTTGATTGTTTTACACACTTTCTCTCTGTAGAATGTGAGACATTTGCTTGTGTTTTGGTTTTTGTGTGTGTATGTGATTAGATCATTTTACTTAGTACAAAGTTCTCAAGTCTTACCCACATTAATATCCATTGCAGTATTTTGTTCATTTTTTGCTAAAATATTTCACTATATATTCATTTTACATAATTTATTTTGCTACTGACAACTGTTTATATGGTTTCCACATCTTAGTATGAATGCTGCTGTAATGATTTCAATTCTTTTGGATTTATATCCATAAGAGAGATTGACAGGCTATGTGTAGTAGCTTCCAGGGCATCAGTAAAAAGACAGGCCCAGACCACTATAGTTGAAAGAGGTCCACTGATAACTACGAAGTGGTCAGCTGAACTGCATAATAACTGACAAAAATACAAAAAGTTTAGCCTCTTTATTATGTAATGTTGGAGCAGCTGGATACTCACCAGCAGAGGAGGTAAATGTACCTGTATTTTACACCCTGCACAAATGTCCATGCAAAATGGTGTCCAACTGACAAGCATCTTTATAACATGGGAAACACTCAGATGATATTCTTTCCTAGCATTTTGTCTTCCTGGTACTTATGGATTTTATGGTGTTTTCACATACATATGTACATTCACCTGTGTACGTGCTTATATACACATACACTTCGCTTCCTGATAACCTGGCAAAACCAGATCATTTGAACACTCATCACTTAAGCTAGATTATTACTCTTCTCTTGGTAATGTTTGATCAGATGAAAAGTAGGAAAAAAAGGAAAACTGTAAGGGGAGAAAGAATTGTCAGTGACATTTCTAAAAAATTTTCTAGAATTTCTTTGCGAGTTGATAGATATCTCTTGGCTTTGTTTTGTTTTTCCATTACCTGGAGAAATAAGAACAATGATCCACAGCAAAATCAGACCTTTCCTCCCAAAGTCAAGTCATAACTTTTGCTGTTTTTCATGGCAAGAATTGTGCATAACCAGGGAAAATTCCGTCTGAATAGTTAGATGGTTCTAATCACTTCTTTCTTTCTTCCTTAGTCCTTCCTTCCTTCACACCTCAACTTCAGAACCATAAGCAGAGGAGCACAGCAGTAGAAGCACCTTACCTGAGGCAATACAAGTATAAAATCAAGGAAGAGATGACAACCAGCAGAGCGTAAAGCACCACTGTGATCACGACACCGAGGATAGCTGGGTACTTAGTTCTCACAAACATCCAGTAGAGTTTAGCTGCATCTGCAGTAGGAGTCTCCCCATTATTTGCTAGGCGCTGAAAAAAGGACACATAGATTGAAATAAGGAGGGAGACATCATCATGTCAGATTAATTTAAAGACATGGAACTCTACAGTACCATAATTTGTTTCTAAATTAAATCTTGTAAGGATTGAAAATTGCACAAAGAAAGGAGAAAAGAGGCTAGGTTTTGCGTGCTTGGTTTAGCACATTTTTCTCATTTTCCCTTCTAAGGCTGGAAGGTGCATGCACTTGACATGCAATTCATGAAGCAAAAGGCATGTTTTATTTATGTGCTATTAACTCGTGAATTTAATGAGCACAAGATATAAAGAAATTAAATGTGATGGTGAAAAGATTCCTTTATTTCTGAAACAGATTTGATAGGAATTTAATTTGTGCTATGCATAAAAGGGATGGCTTATTTTAGAAACTTATAAAAAACTTATCAGGCTATTTAATGTGAGCTTAAAAACTAAAGTTTACATTAGGTTAATTTAAAAACACACAATGATTTTAAAGGAGGAAACATATGTTCTATACCAGGTTATTAATAAATGCAAAGTAATAAGGTCTTCAAAAACAAATCTGTATTACAAAGAACCTGTGGTACCAGTATGCAACATCATTGACCTCTGAACTGTCTCTTAGCTATGGTTCCCATGTTATCTGGTGGAAGTGATGAGCACTTGAAGTAGGGATTTTTTTCTTCAAGCTGAGAGGGAGAGAACCATTTCTTTAGTGTTTAAACTGGCAATTACGTAAATATAGTTTTAAAAGGCACTTTTAAGAGTAGCTAATTCAAATCACATGTGTGAGAAGGGAACAGAGGAGTAGACAAGTTAATTTGTATTTTGCCTGCACCAAAATATCTTTTGGTAATTGGGCAGTAACTAGAATTCGGAAATCCCAACTATCAACTTACTGCTTCTTTACCATGCGGAAACGTCTGTTTTATCCTTTGCTTTGTTACTCATTCTACCTGGTAAAGGGTGGATTTGCTCCTAGCACTCAGAATGGCAGAGGGGTGAGAACACAGAAGCATAATTCCTTTTCCAGTTCTCTGTCTGCTTGCTTAATGACAAAGAAATAGATAAAAGGATTCAGTGGTGAAACAACAATAAAACATGATATGTGTTTGACTCCAGTAACAATATCTAAACAGTAGGTGCCAATTATTATTTGGCTCTCACCTATTAAATTCCTACTTGTGGCCCTTCTGCTCAAGTAAGAGAAAATAAAGTTATACAAAGACATTAGTTTCTTGGGCTTCTCTTTTACTCTCCAAGTGCCCTAGCTTTCTCAAGACACTGCTTAATTTTCAGCACTGCAGAGAAAATAGAAAATTGCAGAAAAGTTTAAGTAATATACAGTGATAAAACATTGATATATATACATGTATTATGTATGTATAGTTTTTTTGAGCATCAGAGATATAATAGCCTGCTGTCACTATAACAAAACTAGTAGGTACTGAAGGAGTCAGGGTTCCAATTACCCCTTAAACCTCCAAATATCCTAACTTCCTCCTTTGGGTTCCATCACCTTCTGAAAGCATCAGAGACTGGAAAAACATGCTTTCAAAATGTGGGCCTATGGGGAATACTCAAGATCTGAACTGTAACAAGAGAGTCAGAGTGTGTTTTCCAATATCACTGTAAAAGGGTGCCTCTGAAGCAGTGGTACCTGAGCAAAGACTTTAAATGATGTAAAGGAAAAAGCCATGGACGTATAATGGCATCTTTCACTCAACATGCATGCTATGTCTCTTTGGGTACATTTGATTCCCTATATGGGTTGTGACTTCTTGTCTGAATGGGTAGCCTCTTACATTGTGTGTTGTGCACACAGCATAGTACCATCACCTCATCATGTCCCTCACATCACTATTCATTTAGAATTATGTGAATTATTCTTCAAGACTTATTCCCAATTAGCCGTTCACTTTTTTCACCTACCAATACTGTGAGATGGATGAGGTAGGTGTTACTCTTGTGTGTATTACTACCTTTACACTACCTTTGGTCATATGATAACCAAAGGCTGAAGTGCTGAAATGGTTCTTTGGTGTCAAATAGATAAAAAGAGCAGACCAGGGACCAAAGAACCACTCCCCATGACTTCAACTTTGAGATTTGTCTTCACCCCTCCATATATTTGTAAGGGAGCATCATACTGTGATTAGATCTCCTAAAAAGTATGTGTTGGGACTATCATTCCCAGTGAAACAGAGTTGGACTGTAGCATCTAATGGAGGTATGTGGTACTTATAACATGTAGAGAAAAAGCAAAAGTAAGGTTAGAAGCAGTGAAAGACGAAAAACACTAGTTGGAGCGTTGATTTGTAGAAAAACAAACAAAAACCAAAAAATTGCCACTAGAACTATCCCCTAGCATTTATGTCAGCGTCTTCAGGGTAAGGCCATTCTGAAATGGTCATAGTGGAGGCCGATTTCCTATAGATTTCACCAGAGGCATTGGAGTCAACTATGTATACTCACTTCATCAGCTGCCATGCATACAATGACCTGGTTGGTTTTTCATTTGCCTAAGGGTCCTGGTAGGAATAAGGAAGGCCATTCTCCAAGGGT
Organism: Sigmodon hispidus; assembly: GCA_004025045.1. Taxonomy (NCBI): domain Eukaryota; kingdom Metazoa; phylum Chordata; class Mammalia; order Rodentia; family Cricetidae; genus Sigmodon; species Sigmodon hispidus. The sequence goes on along the minus strand of PVIH01027140.1, from coordinate 909 downwards.
TGCAGAGTCTTTCTGAGAAGGTCTCAGAAGATTATCCAGGACAACTGCTTATCCTCCTCCTCAGTTGACCTCCCCTGTGGCATTGCTGTAAGCTCAGATGCCTGCTGCATATGCCAATCAGGCCTTTGGGAGAAATGGTCTTCCCATAATGCAGATGGTGTCTTTACATCTCCTGCTCAACCAGGCTTGACAATACAGTCTCCTTTTTGCCTGCTTGGAGACTCATAAGCAAGAATGTGAACAGAGTCCAGCTGGATTTAACTCAGTCCACTCAGAGTCACAATGACAATAGCCAAGATGGTGAAAGAAACCAGTGATAAGGTAGAAAGCAATGACAGACTCACATGGCTCTCTCTTTCACCATGCCACCAAGGTAGCATGTGTGGCCTAATGTGCATCCTGGAGTTCATTTTAACATTGTTAAATAATTGACATGGTGACTTTCTCCAATTGCATCTGTCCAGTTCTAAGCTTTAGTAGCAGAGGTCATTTAAGTATTCAAGATTCTCATATAAAATATTGCAGGGGATTCTGACCCTTAAGGACTTCAGTTTGGTCAAGAGGAGCCTAGCAACCCAAAAGGAGTAAAGGTTCAGCATAGAAAGCAGCATTGGCAGAGAAGATCCCCTTGGCAATGTGTCCAGTATCATCTTACTTAGGCATTAGTCCAGAAAAATGGCATCTTTAACATCACCTAAGACAATAAGGAGGTGCTCTCTGTGGCGTCCCAGCGCACTCTGGAGCAGGGGCTGCTGAACTCTGCACCTGGCCACACCCACAGCTGCTGCTGAGGGAATCTGCAAGGCTCCGCACTAAGACCTCGAACTGAGCGAACCAACAACTGCAGGGGTCTCTGAAAGACAGAATCAAACCCTGACCAGAGAGGTGACAGGAGACACACAAACCCAA
>PVIH01027139.1:0-17488 GCA_004025045.1 Sigmodon hispidus | reverse complement strand
GTGTGTCTCCTGTCACCTCTCTGGTCCGGGTTCGAAACCGCCCCTCAGAGGCCCCTGCAGTTGGTTTGCTCAGTTCACTCAGATCGGGGTCGCAGTAGGGCTCCTAGTAGATTCCCTGAGCAGCAGGGGCTGCGGGTGTGGCCAGGTGCAGAGTTCAGCTGCCCCTGCTCCAGAGTGCGCTGGGACGCCGCAGAGAGCAGCTATGAACTTTTCAATGTTAACTTCTGAAGGCAGAAGTTAGAAATGAGAGAAAATAAAAACCTGTGTATTTGCTGTTGTCAACTCAAGTATCCCTGGAAAGTGGTTCTTTATTGTTCCTATGTAATAGTGTCCTTTGGTTTCAACCCAAAGGGCTCCTAGGAGAACCACTGGTCACAGATCCCTTTACGTTTTTTCTGAGAGTGTTTTAATTTTCCGTTCTTGTTTAAGACAGAAGTTAAACTTTATGGAAGGGGGAGGGTGAGGCGTGGCAACAGCTATGTAAACCATTACAACTGTTTCTCACTGGGAGGGGGATCGGATTCAATCCCTCCTCTATTTTAAGCACTTTAAATATACTGTCCTGCTGCATTCTGCCTTTGGGTGTTATGCTATAAGCCTGGCAAAGGTGTTAGTGAATGTAGCAAATGTAGAAAGTTGCTTTTCCTGTTTCTAAGGCACTATTTACAGTATCAATTTATTTGTTGTTACTGGGTAGACATACAATTGATTTTTGTAAGCCGATCTTATATTCTGTTACCTGTTAAAACCAGGTAATTTTTATATAGTCCTGGGAATTGTGTTTACAGTTGTAATCACTGTGAATCAAATTCTCATCAACATCTTTTTCTTTCTTTCCCTCATTTCTCTAAGACTTTTCTAGTACAGAATTAGAGAGAGCTAGTGGTTTGCTTTCGATCCCAAGGGAAAACCGTCACATCTCATTAGCAAGTGCTGTGCTGGCTGTGGTTTGTAGATGCCCTTTACAGGTGACAAAGTTTCTTCCAGTAAAGGATTATTGAGGGCAGCCTGGGGGAGGGAGTGAGGGCGTGCCTTTAACCCTGGCATTTGAGACGCAGAGGCAATTGTGAGCTGCCAGACACTGGGGATCAGTGCTGAGTCATTTCTTCAGCCCTCATGTGCTCTTGATAAAAAGCTGTTTGGCTATTATTGGATAGAATAGTCTATATATGTCAGGTCATATAGATTGTATTGAACATGTCTTCTGTATTGTTACCAAGTAATTACTGTAAATGTTTCTGTTGTTTACTGAGAGAAATTACAGTTGTGAACATATTTGTTTCTTTTAATTCCTTTATTTTTATTTTTGTTTGTGCAGCTTGAGCCCAGGGCTTTAGTGCATAATCAATAGGGCTGATACTCCTGAGCTACATCTCCAGCTCTTTTTACTTTACATATTTTTGAAGCAATATTGGTAGTATTGATACATGGGTAGTATTGATACATGGGTAAAAACTTAGGATTGTCATTTTCTTCTTGAAAAGACTCTTAATGTTGGGCAATATTCTTATGTATCTTTTGTAATAGTCCTTGTTCTGAGACTCATATCACCGTTTTAATTTTACTTTGATTGGTGTTTGCATGGTACATGTTGTCTTTCCTTAAAAACTTTTACATTTAAATTATTTTGTGTCTGTGTGTGATGTGTGTATGTGTGGGGCAGAGGGTAACTTGTAGGGGTAGGTTCTGTCCTTCTACCATGTATGTTTCAGAGACCAAGCTCTGGTTGCCAGACTTGGCATCAGACCCCTTTACCCACTGAGCTATCTCACCAGCCTTCACCTTTGATACTTTTAACAGATCTGTATTAAAGTAGCTTCTTATACACAGGATATTATTGAGTTTTGCTAACTTGGTCCAGCCTTATGGCTTTGTAACTGGTGTATTTGGGCCATTTATACCTGGTAGAGTTATTAAACTGTTGGTTGGTTGGCTCTGTGTTCTCTTTTTTTTCTGAAGATTTTTAATTCTTCCTTTGTCTGTATTGATGGTACTAATGACTCCTTCAGATGGAGTTTTGACTCTGAATTTTTTTTTTTTTATTTCTAGAATCTCCACATGTCCAAGGAAATTCCCATGCTAGGACCATGTTTATTCATGTTGCCTGCATTTCCAACTGGATTACCTCACAGCAATCATAGTTTGATTCTAATATCTGGGTCTGATTCTCTTGATTGGCTTCCTTGTCTATAATTGGCCTTTCTTTTTTCGGGTGTGGGGGAGGTTCTTGTTATTTCTCATTTTGATTGATGGTCAGACATCTTGTATAGAAAAGGAGAGACTTGAGTACATAGTATCTATACTTGGAGATAGCTGTCTATCTTCTCACACAGGGATGTATTCCACACAGCCAAGGGCCTTTGGTTCTTCAGTGTCCTGTACCCCAGGATAGATTTTTAAAAATGGAATCAAGCAAAGCTGTGATATGATACTTTGTTTGGCTTCTGCTCTTTGATAGTATGGCAGTGATGTTCTTTTTAGCATTTTTATCATAAGTGACAGTGGCCATTTTTTTGTACATGAATAAACATTATCCTGTTTCTATAATTTAGATTTATTTATATTTCAGTCACACCATAGCCATTCATTTCTGCATAAGTGATGCACCTTCATTCCATCTGTGAATGTAGTCTGTTTTCAATGTTGTAAAAGTTAATTTCCAATTGCATATAGACTGATTACTTGTATGTTTATTGATGTTAAATCTTCTATGTAAGGTTATTTTTAAAGAGTACTTTGTGAGGATTCATTGTAGAGAATACTTACATGGATATTCATCCCAGAAGCTTGGCTCTCCACTCAAAAATAAACAGAGTATTTTCTATGTTAAAGTAGTATCTCACACTGACGCATTAAGGTGTATAATTGAGTTGCCTGTACCATCACAGACACAGGAGTCCAAAGAAAGTATATTTGTTGAAACCATAGTAAAGCTTCTTGGGTTTGCTTGGAAGTCTTCCCAGTTTTGGTGTCCTTGAAGATTCCAACAGTTTCTTAGGCTGATATGTGAAGGCTCTTTGAGACCTGATAATTATTTTTTCTGTGCCCTTGATCTGTACTTTACTTCTAGTCCTGAGAGCCAAAGTGGCCCATTGTTAGATAATGTGTGTACACCTGTTGATGTGCTTCCCAGCCAGCCAGCATGGCCTTGTGCTGCCTTACAGAAACTGGAGCTGGAGTTTTCATTTTTGAGACAGTGGCCTCAAACTCACATGACCTTCCTGCCTTAACCTCCAGCATGCTGGCATTAGAGGCATATAGCACCAAGTCTGGACTTCATTAGTTTTGAAATTGATTTCATTTGTTTTTAGTCATTAAAATAAATGATTAAATCCACATAAAATAATTTTAATGAGAAAATATTTATAGTAATCATCTTCACAAAAGAGAGGAGCTTTGAAAAAATCACTTCTCATATGTAATTCTGTTTATATCGGGTATAAGACTTATAGAAATGTGTTACATATTTAAAGACCTTGACTGAGTGCATTAATTGGAAGTTTTGCTTAATTTCCCCAATACTAACACAGGTTTTCAAATACCTTTTAAACCATGCTCATAATATCTATTCCTTTTTTATAACATATATATATATTTTGATTAGTTTCTTAAGGGCCTGATTTTGTCAAAAGGATGAAAATTCTGCCATAAATTCTTTGGTATTTATGGTTACATGAAACACCCCCTTTTTGTTAAGAAGCTTGGAGCTTTGGGGAGCTCTAGCCCACCCACCACTGACTAATGAAAATTCATATGCTGCACTGGTGCTGACCCCTCTGTATCCAAGCTTGGGCTTCAATCCTGTTTCAGTCCTCGATGCCTTTGTTGTCTTAGAAGCCATAGTGTCTCATCTTAGTATGTTGCAATTAGATTTAAATTTGGAAATGCATGTAAAATATTTACCAGATGCCTGTAAGCTCTGCTTGAAAGAGAATGATAAAAGTAGCTATATAGCTAGGGTTAACTAAATTTACTTCGACCATCACTATCCATTTCCAGAGTGTTTTCCTCATCTTAAAGATAATATTGAATGACCCCTGTGGAGGTTTGAATGAGAATGGTCACCAGAGGCCCATAGAGAGTAGCGCTATTAGGAGGTGTGTCCTTGTTGGAGTAGGTGTGGCTTTGTTGGAGGAAGTGCATCACTGGGGCGGGCTTTGAGGTTTCAGAGCTAGCCAGGCCATGACTCATTCTCTTTTTGCTGCTGGCAGTTCTGAATAGAGAACTCTCAAGCTCCCTCTCTAGTACCATGTCTGCCTGTGTGCTATCCTGCCTCCAACCATGATGATAATGGACTAAACCTCGGAACTATAAGTCAGCTCCAGTTAAATATTTCCTTATAAGAGTTGCTGTGGTCATGGTGCCTTTTCACAGCAATAGAAACCCTAGCTAAGAATATATCCCCTCTCATAGTTTGGTAATCTTCATTTTACTTCTGTCTCCATGAACATTTCTATCATAGGTTATGATAGGTTTCTATGCCCCAGGTTAATGAACTAATATAGCTGTTCTGTGTTAGCTTCTTTGACCTGTATAGTCCTTTGGAATTTGCATGCTATTTTTATCAAGTTAAAATTTGAGAGAGACATGCTATCTAAGGGGTCTATGTATAAAATCTGGCAGATATTATGTGGAAGCAGTGAGTTCATTTGGTGCCAGTGTATGAGAGTATGTTTACTTAGCTTGTAACTAAACAATCAGTCATTCTTGTAGAGATGCTAGAGATATTCCAGAATTTCAAGTTTAGAGACTGGTCCTTGAAGGAGGAGATATAGCCAACTCATGTAGTATTTGACAGTCATTTAACATTCAGATTCAGAGTTTTAATGCCCTGCTAGACCTGAAGAACTCAATAGCGCCTCTTCTTTTTTGCAGAATTCTACTTCTGAGAGAGACCTGAATATTCAGGTAACTGACGATGATATTAATGAAATAATTCAAATAGATGGAGCTGGTGATAACTCATCTACCGAAGAAGTGGGGAGTATAAGAGATGTAGATGAGAATGAGTTTCCAGGGATTGTGGATGTCGGGGACCTCAAGGTACTTGAGGAAGAAGCTGACAGTGTATCAAATGGAGATTCGACGGCAAACAGCAGTGATAATGAGGACCATCAAGTAGACACCGTGGAGGAGGTGAAGTGCTTGTCTGAGCTGGGACTCCATTTATTAACTAACAGATTTATGCTTTCATGTATTTCACAACCAAATGCGATGCTAATTGAGGTTAACCTCATCTCCAGTCTTTTGAAATCAGAGTCATTTGTACACAGGCCTTAAACCTTAAATTATAATTTAACCTGCTGTCATTAGGAGTTGGTTTTATATGTATGTATTGTTCTTAAGCAGACATAGTAGGAAGCTTAGGAGACAGAGTTTTGTCCTTTTTTTCTAATAAATGTGATGAAGTTTGAGTGGAATGTGGTAGTTAAGTTGGTGAGGGCTGTTGACTCTCACTCGTGGCTGCCTTCACATGTCTGCCTATGGTGATACCTTGTTGACATCACCATTTTCAGCAGGTCTCAGTCTCCTGTGGGTCTCATTGCGCTTATCATTTCATAGATGAGAAAACTGGGAGACAGGGAATTTTGATAATTTTCCCAACATCAATCTTGTAATTATTAAGTGGTCAAGCTGGAATTCAAACATAGATCATTTGACTTTAAAGCAAAAAAAAAACCAAAAAAACAAAAAAAAAACCACTATTCTATCTCTTTAGGTCCTTTTACCTCTGTCTTTCTTTCTTAAAAACAAAACAAAACAAAACAAAACAAAAAGAAACATCATGAAATCCTTAATGTGATCATCTTTCATCCTTAGGATCCTTTAAATTCTGGAGATGATGTCAGTGAGCAGGATGTGCCAGACCTGTTTGACACAGATAATGTAATTGTCTGTCAGTATGATAAGGTACTGTGCTCACCTTTTGGACTTTGGATTTATTAATTGAACTTTTACTGGAAGGTATATAAACTAGTGTGACATATGATGGTGAGTTCCAGTTTGATGTCAAGTGGCTCATAGAAAAGCGGTTCTGTTCTCTGTGTGTGTGTGTGTACATTGTGTGCCCACTTGTGTGGGTGTACATGCGTGTATGTGCATGGAGGCCAGAGGAGAGCCTCTGCTATTGTTCCTGAGGTACTTTCTACCTTGTTTTTGAAGACTGGGTTTTTATTAGGCTGGAGTTAACCAAGTAGGCTGGGTCAGGCAACAAGTGCCATTGATCTGCTTGTGCTTGCCTTGCCAGCCCTGGGATTACAAGTGGGCATCCATGTGCCCAGCTCCTTCTCGTGTGGATCTGGGTCCCAGACTCAGGTCCTTATGTTTGTGTGACAAGCACATTACCTATTGAGCCATCTCTGCAGCCCAGTTCTGTGAAGTTGAGGGTATGTTTCGGGTCTATCAATGTGCTGTTTGTGCAGTGACACTTGAAAGTGATAATACTTGTCTTCCCTAGGTGATTGAACCTAGGATGTAACAGATGCTAGGGAAGTGCTTTGCACTAAGCCATTAGGCCACGCCTCAGCCCGAAATAATAATCTCTGTCTTTAGGGGGCAACAATCTTATTGAAACGCACTATTTTTTTACAGGTTAAAAAAAATCACACATAATAAGATGGCAGCCAAGTCAGATGTTAGAATAGCGTGACAAGTAGAGTAAATGCTGGTGATACACGAATCATGAACCTTAAGCTATGTGGCAGACAGCAAGACCTAAAAGTAGCAAAGAAATACAAGAAATCATTTGTTGTTGGGATTTTTCACAAACCCCTCCTGGGCAATGTGAGCCTTTGAAATGGGGCTTGAATGATTTGTACCTTGGAGATGGAGATGCAAGTCAGGCAGTCAGTGTAGCCTGAGACAAAGTAGGGAAATAAAGGAATAAAATATGTGCACGGGACAGTCTTACCAGCTTTGTTTGTGTGTTCACATCCTCACTATTGCTTATCACACAACATTCAGATCCTTGACATCCTAATGAGTATGAAGTAGATATTAATATCTTTGGTGTTTTTGAGTCATAATTTGATATACTTAAAGGAGACAGAGGATAATGTTTTCAATTGCTATGAAAATAAGCCCTTTCTCCACAAAATCTTTGTATTCCTTCTAACATTTTTTTTGTAGATAGAAAATGACAATTTATCAGGTTTGGTCTCCATCCCCATTAAAATGTAAAGTCTTCAAAGGCAGATTTTTTTTTACATAAATAATATGTTAAAACCTATAGTCAGCTCTCTATACCTGCAGTTTTCTCTGTGGAGTCAAGCAAAGGCATCAAACACCTTTGAAAAATTGCACGTTTCCTGAACATGTGCAGACTTATTTTTGGTCACCATTTCCTGAACATGTCGGTATAACTGTTACTTAAAAGCATTTGCATGGCATTAGGTGTTACAAATAACCTAGAGATTATGTAAATCATTCCAGGAGGATGTGAGTAGGTTGAATGAAATGCATAGAGCCAATTATATAAGGGACTTGAGGAATCCACAGACTTGGGTCTGTATAGCTACAGAACCAATCATTGATACTTTCATACAGAGAGATAGTTCTCATTGTGTATGAATGACTTGATATATCTCCAATATTTAAGCTGGCATTTGGCTTATAGTGACTCACATGTTTGCTAAAGAATGAATAAAATATCTTGAAGAGGTCTTTTTTTTAAGGATCAGAGTAATTGCATTTTCTTTTTAAAGAATGTCAGTGATCCCTTAGTTTATGAACATAGTCTGTGTTATTATTTTTCTCTCCAGATTCACCGAAGCAAGAATAGATGGAAATTCTACTTAAAGGATGGTGTCATGTGCTTTGGAGGGAGAGACTATGTATTTGCAAAAGCCATTGGTGAGGCCGAGTGGTAAACACTAGAAGCTTGGTACATCAGCTCTGTGAATCTCCATGGGACTAGTATACTGTATGTTTTGAACCACATTTTTATTTTATATGTAGTCCATCAAAGAGCTGATTAACTTTTTTGTTCACTATATGAACTTCAATAAAAGTATAGTTCAAATGCAGATACAAATATACAACCTTACATTTCTTTTGTTTTTCATTTTGGCTGGTGCCCTTCATTCTCTCTCTCATTGGAAAGCATGATTGTACTTGGTTATCACAACACCTTGAGGTGTCACATTTAGTTATTAGGAAAGTCACCATAGCCCCATCTACATACCCTCATACCCATTATCTTTTAAAAATGCAAACAAAATTCAGTCAAAAGTAAGTTACAAGGTGAAGACCCAATATCCATTCTCTTTGTGCACTGATCTAATCATTGGTAGGTCTGGAGTAACCAGAGAGAGAAGTAAGGGTTCACAAAGTTATTTTGGATCTGGTTCTCATTCATCAGCCTCAGATGATGATGTTTAAAAAACCCAGGTCTTGTGGAGTTATCTGAGTCAGTGACTTTTAAGATTTTGACCAGGATCCACACTATAAGATGCATTTAGAATGTGAAGTTGAGGGGCTGGAGAGATGGCTCAGCGGTTAAGAGCACTGGCTGCTCTTCCAGAGGACCCGGGTTCGATTCCCAGCACCCACATGGCAGCTAACAACTGTCTGTAGTTCCAGTTCCAGCCAAACACCAAGGCAAATAAATAAATAAATAAATAAAGTTTAAAAAAAAATCTTTGTAGAATGTGAAGTTGATACTTGGATGCACATGGACACATATATAACAGAAGTGCAGTAGAAGATGTCAGAAATTATGCCTGGCTTTGGCATGATGGCTTTCTGCATTATCTGTTTGACTCTGTGATGTTTAAATAAATAGCAATGATTTAAAAAAACAAGTATTTTTGACTCACAAATTAGTTTTTACTTTGTGAGTTTGTACTTTTTAAAAATAATATATTTTTAATTTTATGTGTATGGATATTTTGCTTGAATGTATGTCTGTGTATCATGTTACTGCAGTACCTAAAGAGGCCAGAAAACAGCATCAGATTCCTTGAGTCTGGAGTTGTGTACAGTTGTTATCTGTTATGTGGGGGCTGGGAATCGATCCTGGGCTTTCTAGAAGAACAAGCAGTACATTTAACTGCTGAGCTAAAAGGAGTTAACTTTTTTTTTTTTTTTTTTAAATATGATGACTATCTTAGGGTTTTTATTGCTGTGTTAAGACACCATGATCAAAAGAATCCTGGGGAGGAAAGGGTTTATTTTGTATATAGTCCCATATCAGAGTTTATCAATGAAGGCAGGACAGGAACCTAGAGACAGGAGCTCATGCAGAGACCATGCAAGAGTGCTGTTTACAGACTCGCTCCTCACAGCTGCTCAGCCTGCATTCTTATAGAACCCAGGACCACTAGCTCAGGGGTTTTCCCACCTATAATGGGCTGGACCCTCCCCACTAATTACTATGAAATGATCCTATACATTTGCCTACAGCCTGATCTCAATTGAAGTTCCCTCCTCTCAGAAGACTCTATCATGTATCAAGTTGACATAAAAACCAGCTGGTGCACTGATGTCCATAATTTTGTTGTTTAACTTAGTCTGATTGTAATATTCTGTTTACAGGACGCAGTTTTCAGTAAGTTTATTAATGATTTTTTTATATTATTTTGGATTTACATTCTATTCATTAATAATGTTAATGGGGTTTGGTAGGATATTTTTTATACACATTTACAGCATGAATCAATCAAACACAGCCTTCTTTTACCCCTCCCGTGATGCCCTTCCCAATCTTTAGTTATCACTATTTAAGCCAACTATCTTTTTAATAAGTTATCAAAACTTTATTGTAAGGATGACATTATGAAATTTTCAGATAAATGAACATAACTGAAACAACTGTCCTAAGTTAGGTAACCCATGTTTTCTCTTATATATAAATATTAAATTTTATGTAATATATATAATTTCAGATTTCTTAACAGCTAAATAATGTTCCATTGAGTAAATGTACCACATTTTTTGTTATTCATTCATCAGTTGATGGACATTTTAGCTATTTAAGTTTCTGGCTTTTATGAATAGAGCAACAGTAAACATAGATAAGCAAGTATTTTTTGTTATAAGATATGGAGTCCTTTGGGTATATTCCTAAGAATGGTATAACCAGGTCTTGCAGGAGAAAAGTAATCATCAATGTCACCCAGCTATGAACCCTGTTAGCTATAAAAATGACTGTCCTATAGGATATGGCCACTAGTGCAATATTGGCTCAAATGTTATAATAGTAACCAACCACTTTTAGAATTGGATTTAAGGCCTACTCTATGAGATGGAATTCCCCATGCCTGATATTAATGAGGCCAAGAACCTCAGACTAGATATGGCAGGGCCAGAGGGAAAACCTAATAACATTATTATGCTAAATAAACACAGCAGTAAAACCACTCTTCATGACACATCACTATACCTATAGATCAGTACATTACTCCTAATGACACATCACTATACCTATAGGTCAGTGCACCACTTCTTTTTTTTTTTTTTTTAAAAATATTTATTATGTATTCAGTGTACAGAAGAGGGTATCAGATGTCATTATAGATGGTTGTGTGCCACCATGTGGTTGCTGAGAATTGAACTCAGGACCTCTGGAAAAACAGCCAGCGCTCCTGACCTCTGAGCCCTCTCTCTAGCCCCAGTGCACCACTTCTAATGACACATCACTATACCTATAGATCAGTGTACCACTCCTAATGACATATCACTATACCTATTGATCAGTGCATCACTCATCCCTCATCAGAGAAGTTTCTTCTTGCAACAGATGGTAATTAACACAGTGACCCACAACTGGAGAATGTACAGAGAATGAGAGATTTGGACCACTCAGCTCTGAGTGGGATGTCTTAATCTAAACACCCTTCCTCTCAAGGTCTAGGCGTCCAAGGGGAGACAGAAAGATTTTAAGAGCCAGATATAGAAGCCTCCTACTATTTCAGGCAGATCTCTATGAGTTTGAGGCCAACCTGGTCTTCAAAATGGGTTTCAGGACAGCCAGCCAGGGCTGCTACACAGAGAAGCCCTGTCTTGAGCAGTAACATCAACAGCAACAGCAACAACAAGGAAACAGTGTCTTCCAAACGCAACAGGACTGGTGCACTTATGACCTCACAGAGACTGTGACAGCATGGACAAGACTACACAAGCTCCAACCAGATAAAAATCCCAGCACTGAGAAGGTGGAGTGGGTGCAAAGCCTCACCCCTAACCAAGATACTGTTGCAATTGACACCTGCTGAGAGGAAAAAAAAATCTATTCTCTTCAACTGAGAGATACTGTGTTATTAACCACATTCCAGGACAGGCCCTATGCTTGGATGTAGTTGCTTAATAGAAAATGGATGCCCATGCTTTGTAGTGGTTATTTTTTCCTTTGTTTTTGTTTGTAAGGGAAAGGCCCTGAAGTAGGAGGGAGGAGGACCTGGGAAGGGCTGGGAGATAGGCAGGAATATGATAAAAATATATACTGTATGACATTATAAAAATGAAAATAAGCTACTATAAGGATCTTACAAATAAAAATTCACACAAAGTGAAATTCCATTGTTTTTTAAAAAAACTTTTCTAGCTGAGTTGTGGTGGCACAACCTTTGAACCCAGCACTCAGGAGGCAGAAGCAGGCAACTCTCTGTGAGTTCAAGGCCAGCCAGGGCTACACAATGAAACCCTGTTTCGAAAAACCAAGCCAAATCAAACAGCAACCCCCCAGCGAACTTTTCCATGTATATGAGATAATTTTAATGCCTATGCTTAAGATACCGTGAGTTAAATCTTCATCCATTTTCAAAAAGATAGTTATTAATTAAGCCCTATAAATTGAAGGGATTTACTCCATACTTGACTGTGAATTGCTTGCTATTTACTTCTTGTTTTTTGAGTGTGTTTGATCATGTTTATTTTTCTCCTACAGTCCTCCCAAACCCATCTCCCTTTCCTGCCCACCCAGCTTTGTGTCTTCTTTCTACTTTTAGGTTTCCTGAGTTCAATTTGTGCTTTTTTTTTTTTCTCTTCTAATTTATTTGGTAAGTACAGTGTTCAGCCTGCAAGCCAGAAGAGGGCACTGGATGTCATTATAGATGGTTGTGAGCCACCATATGGTTACTGGGAATTGAACTCAGGGCCTCTGGTAGAGCAGCCTCTAAGTCATCTCTCCAGCCCTCCAGTTTGTGTTTCCAAGATGGTCTTGGATACATGACCTCCCACTGGAGTATGGCTGACCTAACTAGAGGCCAAGCTCTGAGAAAACTGTTTCTCTCTGCCTTAGAAGCTGTCAACTGCCAATGGTTCCTTGACTGGGTGGGACTTCTTGCTCACCTTCTCTCTCTGTGCTGGAATTTTCTGTCTCAGGCTTGCATAAGTCATGTGAATGCTGTCACATCTACTGTGTATTCACATGTGCAACTCCCCTGCCAGGAAAATATGGTTTCTTTGTAACCATCTATCACCTCTGGCTCTTACAGGCTTTTTGCCCCCTCATCTGCCATGATACCTGATCCTTGAGAGCTGACCCATTTGTGGCTAAGCTTTTTTATTCTCTGTCCCTGGCCCACTGTGGGTGTCTGTGTTTGTTGCTGCCTGTTGTAAATAGAAGCTTCTCTGATGAGAGTTGAGAAGTTGGTTCATCTATGAGCACAATGATACGTTTGTTTATTTAGTACTGTGTCCATTTACAAAATAATAGTAGTAAATTCTTTCCTAGAACTACCTGTCTACCTAATAATGGTTCTACGTATGAGTTTCAACTTGTAAAGTAGGCCTTAAATCCAGCCAGAAAATAATTTGTTCCTCTGGTGATATACATCTGTGCCACTGTAGTGCCATTGAGCATGTTTGCCAGGTTGGGTGGTACAGTTCTCAGGCTTCACATCTGAGTAAGACTGATGATTACTTTTCTCTTCTAGTAGTCAGAATAATGCCTTCCATCACTGAAAGCTGGCCAGTAATTGAAGCTTCCAGGCGAGTATCAGTTTGACAGAAATGTTTCATGTCTCACATGTGTGCTATCTTTAGTAATAGGGTCTCACTGTCATATTCTGGAGGGTATCCAAGAATTTAAACAATACCCTGTATGCTTGTAGGGGAGGTGCCATGGGCCCTTACTGGCCAATGACTCTAAAGAGGGCATCCACTCCTGACACTGGACCTTTTATTCATTAGTGTGTCATGTCTAGTAGGGGGCAATTGTTATCCTGCTCTAGGGTAACTGCATTTAGATTCTTTGTATATGTGTGTATGTATATATTTTAGGAAGCTTCTAAAGCAGGAACCTGCCATATGACTTTTTCAAAAGGTAGTTAGCGTCACTGATCCTTCTGCTGTCCCTTACTTTTTCCTGCCCTCCCATCCCCAACTCCAGTGCTTCCTGTTCCATTACTTCTCTTCAACTCTTTATAGCTCCTATCCTGGGTAAATATTGATTACTGCATGTTGTAGCAAACTACCATACATTTTTTAAGTCTGTAAACAATACCTTCGTAAGTGTTATATGCCACTTTACTGATGGAGGAAATGCCAGGCTAGAGTTGGCTGTGATAGAGATCGGCGACAGTAGCATGTGCCGCACACTTTGAGGACTTCACAAACCTTCCTCCTGCTCATGTCCAACAGTGACAGTGCTGTTAAACGTTCTTTCTGCATCCCTGCAAGCCAAGATCTTACTGAAATAGCACAGAATTAGTCTCTTAGGGAGCGAGTTCCTGACCTTTCCTGGCCCTCTTCCTTTGCTTGTTTTATTCAGTGTACAGGGCTCCTCAGTAGGTGCTGAGGATGTGCATACAGTCCCTTGTACAGCACAGACTTCACAGGGTGCTGGGCTTCTAATACTAACTGATATCTTGGTGTTATTTAAGTGCTGTGGGGGATCTAAGAAGTTTGGATAGAATAGCAACAGCTCATTATGATAAAAAGCAGGGAATTTAGCTGGGGAGTTTATTTTAATTCATATTTTCACAGGTTAATGTTTTTCTTTTCCCTCATAAATGTTCTCCAGGTCAACTGGGAACACTGTGATTTATAACTAGAAACCTAACCTGCAAGCAGAAGCCTATAGTATAACTCCTAGGGGAAAATATTAATTGAAAAGGCAGTAATCCCTCCTGATTCAGGGACAGTGCATCTCAAGACCCCAGTGCATGCTTGAAATCTCAGACAGTACCAACCCTTCAGATACCATGCCTTTTTCTCTATGTGCTTTGTGCGACATAGTACAAGAGTTCATTTATTGTTCTGTATTAAAGCCATCTACATTACCACTTTGTCCTGCATTTTGTAGAACAAAGGTCATTTGAATGTGATATTGTGACAGAGAAACTGATAACCAATGTGGCTGTTAAATGACTTGAAGCACAGTGAGAATGCTGGACAAATCATGACCCAGTCCCTGTGTGATCAAACATGATGGTATGAGATTTTATAGTACCACATAGGAAAGTGATCAATCAATCAGTAATGTATCAATTGCTTATTTCTGGAGTTTTCCATCTAATATTCTCTGGATGGCTGGTTGTGCCTAATTGATCACCCATCTTTGAAGAGAAATTTGTTTCTCTGTATATGAATGTGTGTGTGTGTGTGTGTGTGTGTGTGTGTGTGTGTGTGCATGTGCCTGAATGTGGAGGCCAGAGGTCAGCACTGGGTATTCCTTGGTTACTCCCACCTTAATTTTTGAGACAAGAGTCTCTCCTTGAACCTGGAGCTTGCCAGTTCTGCTATGAACAATGAACTTGCCAATGAGATCCAGGAATCTGTGTCCATCCACATCTCTTAATCAATGTGGATTACAGATAGAGATGGCTGCTCTGTGTTAAGGTGGGTGTGAGGATCTGAACTCAGATCCTTGTGCTAGTGTGGCTTTATCCACTGAGCTGTCTCCTCAGCCCAGAAAAGATTATTTCTTATATGAGCCCATGTATTGAAATGCTTTGTGAGAAAAGTTCTTAATTTATCTTTAAAATTAATATGTTAAGAAAAGTAAAACCAAGCCCTTTGTAACAAATGTAGCAAGCCAAGGACAAAAAATACCAATGTCTTTTAAATTTATTTTTTATAAGCTTAGATGACTTATTTCATGTTGATTAATCCTTTTAAGTCATTTTGCAGGTCACTCATATAATATCTAACAGTAAAAAAGATACAAGAGATATAAAATCATTGAGTGTCTGGCCATTTATGATTTAGCCACAAGGGATTATACAGATAATAACAGACATTCTAGACATGTCATACATGAAATACTTAACAAAGACAGTTTTGTATATTAGTTTTGAAAATGAACCAGTTTGGAAAATGGGGCTGTTAAAAGAAAGTAGTTTATCCTCCTAACATGGGTGAAATGTTAACATGGACTAGTGTAGGTCATTCCAGTGTAGGGAAGAAGGAAAAAGTAATATAGAAGAATGCTCAAGAAGTCTGTAGGAAATGAAGTGATGGCTCAGTGGCTAAGAGCACTGGTTGCTTTTCCAGATGACCCTGGTTTTTTTTCCCAGCACCCACATGGTGTGCACAAGTATCTGTAACTATAGTTCCAGGTGACATGACACATCTTATGGCCTCAGTGGGTACCAGACATGCATGTAGTGCATATGTGACACACAGAATCTGTAGTGGGATTATGTTATTACATCGTAAATAATTGTCCCACCTACTGGTTTAATAAAAATGCTGATTGTCTCAAGGCAGAAAGGCAGTGTGGGCAGGGATACCAGACTAAGAAAACTCTGGGAACAGCAAGAACAGAGCAGAGATGCCACAGAGAAGCCAGAGAGACACCACGGAGACACCATGATGAGACACCAGCAGAGGCAGAGGAAAGAAGTTGAAATGCCGCTCTGAGAAAAGGTACCGAGCCGTATGGCTGAACAGGATAAGAATCATGGGTTAGTTTAAGAGTAAAGAGCAAGTTATATGTCTGGGCCCTAGGTCAATCAGCAGAAAATTAATATAAGTGTCTGTGCGTTTCTGTGGAACCGTGGGACTGCAGGACTGTGGGTCTGAACCTCAGGGCTAGGCCAGAAAGGCCAGGCCAGAACCATCATACAGCAGGCATGCATGCAGACTAAAGAAGTCTATGGAGACTATTGTGGATTACATACTTTATTATGTCCTTTGTTTTACACAGATGAGGTGTCTTAAGTATAATGCATTAGGGAAGGAATAGATCAGAGGGCACTGGATGAAGTAGGCAAATGTGCAGTTTGGACCCCAATGAAAATGCAAAGAGGACAAGGGATGCATTACTCTGATGTAAGAATGGCATTGGCTCCAGCGTGGAGGTGGAAGGGAAGGGCTGGGCAAGAGTCCCTGGGTCAGTCTGTTTGATGAAGAAAGCAGAACAGTAGCAGAAGAAATGATGGGCAGATCTGAGGACAGAGCCTGCACTCTCTGAGTGTTAGTGGGCACTTACATGTTCCAGGTGCTGATGAATTGCTTGGGAACTCTGTGCAGGCACGTAATGAGATGAAATAGGGTTTCCAGAAGGTTCATTGGTGGCATGTATGACAGAGAGGACTTGGAAAAGGCTGGGCGTGAATATGAATTAGGTAGCTATGGCATAGCCCGGGAGTAAGTGGGGGAGTGTCCTGAGATGCATGTATGGCTATAGGGGTAGAAAGGAAAAAACTGGGATGGAGGACAACACAAATACAGATCTAATGGGTGGGAGGATGTGAGAATCAGGGAGACAGCAAATAAAAATTAACTGTGAAGAGGTCATGAGTTGCTTTCAGAACACACTATGAGTTTAAGTGTGTGCTGGCTTAGGAACATATTTACAAGGAAGGGTTTGAATCTTCTTTCACGTTTTTTCTAAGTTATTTTGTTCCTAGGATTTATGAATCATAAAGAATAATCACGTAGTTACATAGAAGCATGATGAGTTAGTTAATGTTCTGCTGTATCATGGAGACAGACTCCGGAGAAGGAGTGAGAGAGAGCCCCATCTGAACCAAGTCATTTGTGATGGAGCAGAAAAGTCAGAAGTGTGAAAAAACACAGAGGATAGTTTTTTGAAAGTTGCATCATTTTATATAATGACCTAAGAGTAAATGGAATGCGTAGAGTCTACTTATGGCTAGACATTTGTTTAATAAAATGCTCACAGTGACTTGAAAACTGGAAATAGCCAAGATATCCACCAGCAAGAGGATTCTGCGGTAGAGTATTAAAGGGAAATGGAAAGGAATGAACAGATCCAAGTGATTAGATGGATAAATAGTAAACACATTATACTGAGTCCCAAAGCCTTGTGAGAACCTGCAGTGTTATGATCTGGCCAACAGCGCCTTCTGTGACAGGGCTGAGTTCTCTCACATGGTGACAGTGGACTGTGACAGGGCTGAGCTCTCTCATGGTGACAGTGGACTGTGAGAGGGCTGAGCTCTCTCATGGTGACAGTGGACTGTGACAGGGCTGATTTCTCTCACATGGTGACAGTGGACTGTGACAGGGCTGAGTTCTCTCATGGTGACAGTGGACTGTGACAGGGCTGATTTCTCTCACATGGTGACAGTGGACTGTG
>PVIH01027138.1:0-17489 GCA_004025045.1 Sigmodon hispidus | reverse complement strand
ATCCTAAAATTTTCATCCATTTTTTTTAAATTTTTCATCCAATTTCCTAAAATTTTCAGCAATATGAGCTCTAAATTCCTCTGTGATCAAAGTAGACCTCTCTTCTATGGAAACAATGAGTTTCTGGAGTGTCTTAATACGTTCATCCATGCCAGACATCTTAGCCTCATACTCTCTATGTTGAGATGCCTTAAAATAGGTAAGTATGAAGTATATTATCACACAAAAAAGCAAAAGGACTCCTGGGTAGAGATAACCTCCAAATGCATAATCCTGGAAATAATCCTCTATCACCATTGTGACAAAGTGAGAAAAATTCTGAACATTTATCTGGTAAGACATTGTAGAATGGAAAAAATATGTAGAAAAGAAAAGGAAGAAAAAAATATACTCAGATGTAATGAAAACTTACAGCCAGCAGATGTCGCTGTCGTGAT
Organism: Sigmodon hispidus; assembly: GCA_004025045.1. Classification (NCBI taxonomy): domain Eukaryota; kingdom Metazoa; phylum Chordata; class Mammalia; order Rodentia; family Cricetidae; genus Sigmodon; species Sigmodon hispidus. The sequence continues at coordinate 17,052 of PVIH01027138.1, read as the reverse complement.
CAGCAGCGGCAGCAATGGTGCGGGAAATGAGGTGGTTATTCAGCTGGGAGGGTCTTTCTTAGCTCTTTCAACAAATCCTACCAGTAGTGTGCCACAAGAACGGGTCAATCTGTCCTCTCAGGAGGTCTGCCACGTGCAGATTCGTTCCTGGTTTCATACAGGAGGCTTGTGTGCAGCTGGTAACCAAAATCGTTCAGACTGGCTCTGTGGGCAGGTGAGGAACCCAGTGGGTTTGTGGAATTAGCCCCGCAGTAAAAACCCGCCGTGAGATATGTTTTAAATGGGGTTTATTTTGTGAAAATCACTTACAAAACAGAGACGGTTTTAAGAGAAAATGAAGGGATAAGGTTGCAGCACGCCGGAGTGTTTCTAAGGAAAACTCCTCATCCCCACACCGTACATCCGAACTCCCTTGCTGCTGGCCCGAACTGTATACCTGGTCGGGAACTCTCTTGAGAGAATGCCGGCTTCCTGTCCTGGTCCTCTCCCTTGAAGGTCTACTTCTGGAATCCTTTCCAGTTAACCATGCCCCGCTGGTCTCCAGTCCTCTGATGTGAACGTTCACATATATAGTTCCTGATTTCCCGCTACAACCTATAAAGGCAGGCCCATCAGAATAACACTAGACTATTCAATGAAAACAATGAAAGCAAGAAGGTCCTGGTCAGAAGTTATACAGACAGTAAAAGAGCATGGCTGCCAACCCAGACAAAACTACCAATCAACATAGACAGAGTAAACAAGATATTTCACAGCAAAACCAGATATAAAAAATAACTATCCACAAATCTGGCCTTACAGAAAGCACTAAAGGGAAAACCTCAACCTAAGGAAATCAGATATACCTATGAAACCACAGTAATTGACAATCCAAAAGAAAACAAAAACAAAAACTGGGAAATACACACAAGCTACCACCAAGGAATTTTTGGTGTTACTTCCTTCTGTTTACTCTTCATTGCTCAGTTCTGGTCTTGTATTTGTAAGATTGCCACTTTCTTCTGGAGTTACCTTGTTGTTCTTTGTGTTATTAATAAATTTCTGCACTGACGTTTTCCCATGGCTTCAGTGGTTCATGATTAGGTGGCTCCTGATCAGTTGTGGCACTTGGGCTTGTGTTCCTCCTGTCACCTCTGTGGGCGGGGTCTGAGTCTGTCCTTCAGGGACCCCAGTCGTTATCTGTTTGCTCAGTTGGAGGTGGAGGTGGGTAGCCATGCAAATTCCCTCAGCAGCAGCTGAGGGGAATGTGACAGGCAGATTTTATCTTTGCCTGATACAGAGTGCGCTGGGACTCACTCTGTAGACAGCTCCCGGTCCCACAAGATTGCATTTTTAACAAATGATGTTGGCATAACTGGATGACAGTATGTAAAAAAATGTGAATATACCCAAACTTATCACCCTGAAGAAAACTCAAATCCAAGAAAATCAAAGACCTCTACATAAACCCAGCTATACTGAACTTGATAAAAATAGAAAGTAGGAAACACCCTTCAATGCATTGGCATAGGTGACCACTTCCTAAATATAACACCAATAGCACAGACACTAAGAATAACATTTAATAAATGGGACCTCATGAAGCTACATAACTTCTGTAAGACAAAGGACACAGTCAATAAGGCAAAAATACACCCTACAGAATGGGTAAAGATCTTGACCAACCCTACATCTGACAGAGGACTGATCTCTGAAATATATAGAGGACTCAAGAAACTAGAACCCAAAAACCTAAACAAGCTAATTAAAAAATGGGGTTCAGAGATAAAAAAAGAATTCTCAAAAGAAGAATTATAAATGGCTAAAAGGCACTTAAAAATTGCTCATCATCTTTAGCCATCAGAGAAATGCAAATCAAAACAACCATGAAATAGTGACTCACACCTGTCATAATTGCTAAAATAAAAAAAAACAGATGATAATCTATGCCAGAGAGGATGCAGAGCAAGTGGAACACTTCTCCATTGTTGATGAGAGTATAAATTCATTTAGCCAATCTAGAATGCAATATGAAAGTTTCTCAGAAAACTAGGAATCAATCTACCCAAGGATCCAGCAATACCACTACTGGTCATATACCCAAAGGATGCACATTTATACCCCAAAGACATTAGCTCAACTATGTTCATAGCAGCATTTTTGTAATAGCAGGAACCTGGAAACCACCTAGATGTCCCTCAACTGAAGAATGGATTAAGAAACTGTGGTACATCTACAAAATGGAGTATGCAGCACTCAAGGAAGAATGCTGCTTTCATACAAATCATTCAGGTAGAATCAGAGATAGCATGGCTAAAGTCTGGGAAGGGCTAGAAAAGAGAAGACAGGAAGAAGAATCAGAAATGGGCTGGTTGCAGAATTGGTTTTCTGCCTCCCCTTGACTAACCACTTTCTTAACCTCTTTTCTATAGCCCCTTATGGGTCTGCTACTAGCAGCTGCCTTTGTCACATGGGCCATTTACAGACTGACCAGATTTGTCAAAGAACAAATCACCTCCCTTCAGTCAAAGCCTATTCAAGTATGTTATCACAGGCTTGACTTAATTGATAAAAGGCAAGAAGAACTCTCCACTATTGAGGCCCTATGTGACTCAGGCCCCCTTGCCCAAAGAGGGATGCACCTGTGCATGGGAAAATTGAACAGAAAAAAATGGCTGAGGGTGCAGCAAAGACTGCAGAAGGTAAGATAAGTCCAACCATCTCTAAAATTTCTGGTACCTTTGAAGGGCATACCAGGCTGCATAAAGTTTGGCATGAAAAATCTTTCCTTCCAAAAAACACATCCTCCTCAGATAGGCTCTGAGAAGCCCAACTAAGTTTGTAGCTATCTTGGCCTTAATGAGGACATCTCTAAGAAGGGTCTGGATCTCTACTGTCCCCTCATGGCTCAACCCTGCTTCATCACAGAAAATAATTTGCCCCTTGCTGATTAATGCCTTGCTTAAAGTAATTAAAAGGGAGGCGATGCTGGGGACCAAGGCATATAATATTTCTCCGTTATTATGATTAACAAAGTATTTCTCCATTCTTATAACTAATATAATAGCCTTTTGAGGAAAAATCCATTCTCCCTTACTAACACAATAGCCCTACCCTCTACCCCCTTCTTTTAGGTAATTTATTTAAAACATCTAGTGGTTAGTTAGAACATTTAGTTGTTAAGTTACTACACTTGCAATGTTCCATGACTGTTAACCTTTTCACACTGCACAACATTCTGCCACCTGGCCCCGGCACCTTGCCCATTTACCTTTTTCCAGAATAGCATTTCCCCAATTGAGAAATACATAAGCTTGTGTGTGAAAATAAAATTTCACAGCCTGATCAGAATCCTTTGGCTGTCATTCCTTGTGTCTCCTGTCCTTTCATTCCTCCCTACAGGTTAGTTGACGCCCATTGAAGTCCTGCTTGTTGGGGCAATGGATTACTACTCAGCAGTAAAAAAGAATGACATCCTAACATTTGCAGGAAAATAGATGGATTTGGAGAATAACCTCCTGAGTGAGGAATCACAAGCCCAGAAAATAGGCATGGGATCTACTCATTCATAAGTGAATTTTAGACAAAAAGCAAAAAATACTCAAGCTGTAAATCACAACCCCTGAACAGCTTGGGATCAAAAGGAACTTAAGTGAGACATTCAGGGATTCTCTTAGGAAGAGAAAATAGAGCAGATCTCATTTGCAAATTGGGAACATAAAACATAGCATCCAAGGAGAGGTAGGAAGAAATAATGAGAGGATATGGTTGAGTGAGAGGAGTCACAAAGAGGGAGAAAAAAGAGATGGAGATCTTGATAGAGGAAGCTAATGTGTGGTTGGAAAGAGACCTGGTGCTAGGGAAACCCCTAAGAACCCACAGGATGTCCCTGGATAGGTCCCCAACCAATAATGGAGGGGGTGCCTAAACAGGACTTCTCCCCTATAACCAAATGAATAACCACCCTAAGTGTCATCACAGAACCTACACCCAACAATGAATGGAGGTGGAGGCAGAGATCCATGGATGAGCACTGGGCCTGTCTCTCCTTACAGTGCCAGAATGGGGAGAAGAGTCTGTATGAGGAAGGAGACAGGTAGTATGAGGAGGAGTCCCACAGAGATGGCTGCCTGGAGCTCTGGAGGGCACACTGAATCAGGAACTGTTCCTGGGGAACCATAGGACAAACCATAGGAGAGCTAGACTCTCCAAGGGTAGGCAACTGTCAATTAGCATGGGCAGTATGTAGAGCCTCAAGGGGTGGGATCAGACTGTGTTTCTGTAAAAGGGCTGGCACCTTGGAGCCCATTCCCTGCTGATATTGGGATGAGAAAATCAGACCTAGCCTTGATATTAGGATAAGAACATCTGACCACCTGGAGTGGATGTGCCATACTGAGCTGACCCACCCTGGGAATTCCTGCCCGAGGGGATTGAGGGTTGGGGTGAGGAAAGCTGAAGGCAGACTGGGAGGGATTGGAAATAGGGTAGGATGGGTGAGCAGGGGAACATATGGAAAAAAGATCTTTTATTTTAAACTGAATAAAAAAAAGTTCATAGAGTAAAAAAAAAAGACTTTGTGTGATTATTTGGAACTGATTGTTCAGATCTCAGTAAGTTTCTGGCTCATGTCATCCAAAATCTCAGTCATCTGGCATGTAAAAATGGACATAACATGAATGCAAATGTTCTTTTTGAAAACTATGAAATACAACACAAAATTAAATGATAATGTAAAATAATAAGTGATCTAAATGTTATATACACACTACTTCAGGAAGATGATGAAAGACTTCTAGTTGATCTGTATCCCTAAAGTAGAGAGACAAAAAAGTAGAGAGTAGTGGATGAAGACTTAAAAATTAAAACAAAACAATCCCAGAAATCTTAAGGGAGGAGACACTCCTGAAAACTCAGATTTCAGTAGTTCAAAATGTTACTGAAAAAAAAAAAGATTCTTTCTAAATATTCAAGAGAAGACTTATTGTTAAGTACACACAGGAGAGCCATTAGACTTTAATGTCATCCCAGTCCCATTATGATTTTTTTCTAGCCCACCTTAGAATCATTGCCCTTATTAAGGTGCCCCCTTTTTAAGGGAGGCATTTCTTTCTTGGGTATATCAGAGCATAAAAACATCAAAGCACCTAATCATAGCCCAACTCCATATGTCTATCTCCACCATACATTCACCCTTACCCACCAATATGCTTGACTTCCCTTTTCCTATAAGCCATGCATTTTATAGCAGTAAAAACAGCATTATTTCATTGCCAAAATATTAATATAAAACCAAATGAGTACTCATGACAGAAGTTTTCTGAGAAATTATTTATGCAATATTAAGTTAATGAAGTCAAATGACTTATGCTTTTCAAATAGTCTTCAATTCTGAAAATTATGAAACATCTCTTTACAGATTAATTATAAGTTGACTGGAAACTATAGGAATAGTAGCACCACTACAATAATAAAAATGATCTTGCATTCCCCAACTAAATCATTATACACAGAGTGGTTTCCTTTTCAGTACAACACCATAGCCTGTTGCTTTGCTTGTGCCAGTGGTATTTGGCTAAAGAGATTATACATGCATCTCTTGAATACTGCAGGGAAATTCCCACAATGCATCATTCCTAGGCTTTTTTACACCACAATCACCAGCTCTACTATCACCCACTTAAATTCATATATGTTTATGATAAAGTGCCATGTGATAGGACCTTGATTTCAGAGATCTGTAGAACCCTTGAGCCCTTCTAATGGCACAGTTGTTAGGGGGTGCATTTAATTTTAGAAAAGCATTTTAAGCCATATTAAAAATAATTCTCACTCAAATGTGTCATGTTTAAGTATAACAGAAGCCAGAGCACTGTCTATATTTCCCGCCCCCCGTGGAGAATACGACAGATTTGTGATCAAAGCTTAAAATAAAACTGCTTATGCAGATTTTGCATGGTTTGGATTTCTTGAAAATATCTTGATTGGAGAAATTATAGTCTTTCATTTTCATCTTTATTTCAGATCTATGTAGATCCATTCATATGACATTGTGCAAGTAAAAAGAGGATCACAGAACACAGTGCTAAGTGCACTAAAATACAAGGCAAGGCACAGCTGTATTATGACATCTTCCTTTCAATTCTTCATGGAGTCAGTTGTACAAGTACAAAGCTGTACTGTGAGAGCACTAACATAACAAAGCATATTATAGCAATGTCAGGAATTAACAAATGATGTTCAGATTCAAACTGAAAATATGTGTTCTCCTAATCTCTCAGTGCTAGTGGTTAATACTTTGCAGATTTCAGATTTCAGATAATCTGAATAGGTTGCTATTGGCAACTACTCCACTCTTTAGAAGCCATTTGGATTTTTATGAGAACGAGATATTCAAAATAAAGTAAATTAATAAATTTGACAATGAGAGGTTGGAAAGATTGCTCAGTGATTAAGAGCCTGGACTGCTTTGCCAGGAGACCTGAGGTTAAGTCTCAGGATCCATTTGGTGGCACACAATGATCTGTAACTTGAGTTCCATGGGATCTGATGTCCTCTTCTGGCTTCAATGGGCACTGAGTATATATGGTGCATAGATAGACACACAGTCAAATCACTCATACACATAAAATAAAAATAAAACTTAAAAATTAAAAAAAATGAATAGTAAGTCTGTTGGATATCTTTCATTTATATGCAGACAACTGTTATAAACTTTCTGTGTCCATCAAACTACTTTTATTTTTCTTACTGTTTGGCATTGTACTAGATCTCTTAACACTGAACATCCAAACTCTATATTATTTTTACATGGAATACTTCATAGACTTACATGTTACCCTCATTTAGGAGCCATGTTATCTTCTCTGTATTAGTCCAGTTTTAGTATATATGCTGTCAAAGTTAGCATTATTTGTTATATTGTATGTTTCCTGTATCTAGGTGGATAAATTTTTGTTTGCAAATAAAGGATTCTGTTATAGGAAGAGCAGAAGCAAGGGAGGGAAGAGACATAGAAAGGGGAATGGAGAAGGGAGGACATACAAAATGAGTGAGGGGTGGAGGCACAGAGATTTTAAAAATCTTTTCAGATTGTCAAAGTATAACACTATAACAGTGACCTGGCAAACAAAGGGTTTGACTTCTTTTGATTATATCATGAACATACTGTGGACCCTTGAGTATTATAATCCTTTTCCCTCAAAGCCTTGAATATCTAGTCCATAAAACTCATGATTTTAGCAAAGGTCTGCTATATATTTATCTGAATTCAGAGCTGAGTTGAAAAAGAAGAATATATGGGGGAACAGAGAGAAGGGGAAAGTAGGAGGAGAGAGAGGGGGGAGAAGAAGAAGAGGAGGAGATATTAAAAGTGAATATAATAACCAGGTTAAATTACCCTATTAGTAACTCCATCTCTCCCTTTAGGCTATTGTGAGGATAAATAATAAAGTAAGGTGGTAATTACCAGCTACACATGCTCCTATGTTAAAGTCATAGTATCATCAGTATCAGTCTTGTCTCCTCATTATGATCAGAAGCTGGAGCCTGTCTAAGTTTTATTTATGTTGCTATGATAAGATATTCTGACAAATAGCAACAAAGGAAAAAAAAGATCTTACTTTAGCTCACAGTTAAGGGTTATAGTTCATCATGACAAGGTCATAGTGGGAGAAGCTTGAAGTAGAGAGTCACATCACATCCACAATGGCAGGTAGAGAAAAAGAAAAGCATACACCTTAGTGCTCACATAGTTTTATCTACTCTAATATAGTATGGAGCCCCAAACCAGGGGATGCTGCTGCTTACTTTCAGGCTGAGTCTTTGCTCATCAGTTAAAGCAGTCAAGACAATGGCTTACCAGCATGTCCACAAGCGAATGTGATGTAGACAAGCCATCACTGAAATATTTTTCCCAACTGATCTGAAGGATGTAGAAAGTTGGCAGGACTGAACAACCAGAGATAAGCTTGATTAGTTCCACAATTCAGGCTTTTTCTTCTCTCTGCAGTAGTGACATGCAATAAACACTTATAAAATTCATTGTTTTACTACAAATTGGTCCTTTCCATAATTTATATATTCTACAGTTCTCCTTCTTTTATTTCCTAGGGAATACTGAGCCCCTTCTGCTTTTGAGTCTCTGGTCAGAGTGTTACCAAATGCAGGGTTTCTGTGCTTTTCTATCACATGACATCTGGACTTCAGGCTCCTTCTCAACCTTTACATTTCTTTATAAATATTACCTTTTAATCAAGGCCTTCCTTCTCCTCCAATGTAAGCATTTCCTTGACTTTGTACAAACTCTCTCTCTTGGGCTACAGTTTTTAGACATAATTTATTTTTTCTTTCTTTGACCTTTAGCTGGGTTGCGTTGAGTTTGCTTTGTACCTGTCTAATTAAATCATCATCCAGAAATGATGTGTAGTGGGGATTACCCCTGGCTGGGGACTCTACATTTCTTTAACTTTAAACCAGAAATTTAAACGCATTTCATGCTACATTCAACCTGCATTTCTACATTAAAACCTGGAAATAAGAATCTCAGTTTATGTCATCATTTCTTCTGAAAGCCCTACACATCTTCTGCACTCTGGATTTTGTTCATTTTTTTCAGTTAGTTGTAATAAAGTATGGGATCCAATAGGAACAACTGAGCCATACCACATCCATACACCTGGGACAGTTGCTCATGAAGCACTTCTCCCAGAAGCTTGAAACCATTCGTCAAATAAGCCTTTAAGAAAAGCCAAGTAACTGTGGTTTTGGCCTTTCTCTTCTGCTTAATCTTATGTTGGCACATACACATTCATTCGCTTGGTTGCTCCTGCATGTTGTCAGGCATATTCTTTCTGCGTTTTCTGTCTTGTACATAGCAGATGTCCTGATGTTCACATGTCCTGCTCTCTTGCCACTTAAATTCTTGCCTCAAATGTTACCCATTTTTAGAGATGCATGCTTGTGTATGTTCATATATGAATCTCAGTGTGCCTGTGCATGTAAAGGCCACAGGACAGTTCTCAGGCACTGATTTGGTTTTTTGTTTGTTTGTTATTGTTGTTTTCTTTTTCTTTCTTTTTGTTTGAGATAGTGCCTCTCAGTGGACTGGAACCTGCAACTTATACTGGCATGGCTCAACAGAATGCCCCAGGGATCTCCCAGTCTCCAGTTCTATAGCACTGGAAATAAAAGTGTCTACCACCATCAACACATCCTGTTATTTTTTGCTGTTTTTATTGTTGTTTAGAGAAAACCCTACTGCATTGCTCTGGCTGCCTGTAACTCACTATATAAACTGTGCTGGCCTTGAACTCATTGAGGTCTGTCTTCCTCCCAAGTGTGGAATTAAAGATATGTGCCACTATGCCCAGCTACCCAGCTTTTTTTTTTAACATAGAATTTGATCTCAGATTCTTGTAGTACAAGACAAATGCTTTACTGAGTGAGCTCTGTTTTCCAAGCCTAAATGATGCCTTTGATTTCTATTTTTTCATATCACCTTCTATATCTGTGATCCTCATCCCCTAATTTACTCTTATTCTATTTGTACTACTTTTAACCTTCTCAATTCTATATATTACTTATTTAGTCTGTTTATTGCTTATTGTCTCTCTTTCCTCACTGGTTATATGGTCCATGGAGTCAGAAAGCTCTCTGTGTTTATCTTTTTTCCCTGGATCCCCATCATTCACATTATCAGCTGGAACAGAAGAGATGTTCAGTCTGTATTGGACAAGCAGACAAAGAAACAAAAATATAATTTCTCATTTCCTACATTAACAAATCATCATATTGTTCAAGGAAGTAGTCATTGCATCATTTCAATAGGGCCTTATAAGGTTGCCCTCAGATGATGGGAAGAATACTTGGTCCTCTGGCAATTCTAACTCTTCTCACCTCATAGATGAATTTTCCTTTAAGAAAATATCCAAAATCTTGTGGAAAAATTAAGAGCAGGAACATAAGCTCTTTCTAACATGTTTGTACACTTTTGGACTGCTTTACTCGGCCTTAATATGAGGGGATGTGCCTAGTGTGATTGAAACTTGATATGCCATGTTTGGTTGATATCCCTGGGAAGCCTGCCTTTCTCTAGAGGAAACAGAGGAGAAATGGATCTGGGAGAGAGAAAAGGGGAGGGGAAGGACCTGAAAAAGGGAAAAGAGAGGAGAAACTATAGTAGACATGTAATACATAAGAGAAAAATAAAAATTAAAAAGAAGAAATTTCCCAAAGTCTTCCAGAAGCAAACATAGACCAAAGGTAAGATGGATATTATAATTGTAGATTTTAAAGATAAAATATTAAATAATATCTAATTCTTTGTCTCATCAGCACCTAAAGAAGGTGCATCTAGGGAGTTTAAAAACATTATATGTGGGTTCCAGTTCCAGGACCGGGTGCTGTCTGCAGAGTGTGTCCCAGCACACTCTAGAGCAGACAGAGATACACTCTGCCTGTCACGGTTCCCCCCAGCTGCTCCTGAGGGAGTTTGCAGGGATGCCACCCTGCCTCCAATTGGTCAAAGAGAGAAAGATTGAAGACTTGAAATTCAGTCCCCTGCACAGTGCAGAAGTAGTGATTGAGCAGACCGTTTCCTCGGAGGTCACAGGAGGCACACAAGCCTCAGTGCCACAACTGACCAGGAGCCACCTAATTGTGAACTACTAAAGCCATGGGCAAATGCCAGTGCAAAATCTTACATAATAATATAAAGAACAACAAGGTAACTCCAGAAGAAAGTGGTGATCCTACAAATACAAGACCTAAACTGAGAAATGAAGGGAAAACAGAAGGAAGCAACACAAAAAATTGCTTTATGATGATTATCAAAGCTCTCAAAGAAGATATGAAAAATAGCCTTAAAGAAATAGAAGAAAATACAAACAAAAAATTGGAAGAGATGAACAAATCTATGAAAAAAACATGCCAGGAACTAACAGATGAAATAGAAGCAATAAAAAAGGAACAAAATGAGGCAGAGATGGAAATAGAAAATCTGAAGAAAAAAGCCGGAACCACAGATACAAGCACAGCAAACAGAGTTCAAGAGATTGATGATAGAACCTCTGAAGTGGAAGATTCAGTAACTCAAATAGATATACCAGTCAAAGAAAATAGTAAAACTAAAAAAGCCATAACTCAAAATGTTCAAGAAATCTGGGACACCATAAAAAGACCTAATTTGAGAATAATAGGAATAGAAGAAGGAGAAGAATACCAGCTCAAAGGCACAGATAATGTTTTCAATAAAATCATAGAATAAAACTTCCCTAACCTGAAGAAGGAAATGCCTATAAAGATACAAGAAGCTTACAGAACACCAAATAGATATGACCTCCCAAAAAAGTCAGTGCGCCACATTATAATCAAGTCACAAAACTTACAGAACAAAGAAAAAATTTTAAGAGCTGCAAAAGAAAAGGGCCAATTACATATAAAGGCAGACCCATCAGAATAACACCTGACAATTCAATGGAAATGATGAAAGCTAGAAGGGCTTGGTCAGAAGTTATACAAATGACAAAACAGCATGGCTGCCAAACTAGAATACTATACCCTGCAAAATTATCAATCACCATAGATGGAGTAAACAAGATATGTCAGGACAAAGTCAGACTGAAAGAATATTTATCTACCAATCCAGCACTACAGACAGTATTAGAGGGAAAACTCCAACCTAAGAACTCCAGATACACTCAGGAAATCACAATCAATAATTCCACAGAAGAATACTCCAGAGAAAGGAAATACAAACAAGTTACCACCAAAAATGGCAGGAAATATGACTCAATGGTCACTAATTTCCCTTAATATCAATGAACTCAACTCTCCTATAAAACGTCACACACTAACAAGATGGATAAACAACAGAAGCCATCCTTCTGTTGTCTTCAAGAAACACACCTCAACCGCAAGGACAGACACAGGCTTAGAATAAAGGGTTGGGAAAAGATTTTCCAGTCAAATGGTCCTAAGAAACAAGGGGGGGTGCAATCCTAATATCTAATAAAGTAGACTTTAAGCTAAAAGCAATAAAAAGGGACCAAGATGGTCACTACTTATTCATCACAGGAAAAATTGGTCAAGAAGAAATTTAATCTTTAATATTTATGCCTTTAATATAAGAGCACCTACTTATGTAAAAGAAACACTGATCAAGCTCGAATGCCACATCAATTCTTACACCCTAATAGTGGGAGACTTCAATACTCCACTTTCAACCCTGGATAGATCAACCAGACAGAGACTCAACAGAGAAATAAGGAGTCTAAAAGAGGTTATGATGCAAATGAATTTAATAGATATCTACAGAACCTTCCACCTAAGTGCAAAGGAATATAGGTATTTCTCAGCTCCTCATGCAACTTTCTCCAAAATAGACCACATAATTGGTCATAAAGCAAATATCAACAGATACAAAAAAATAGGAATAATCCCTTGTAACATATCGGACCACCAGGGCCAAAAGTAAGAGTTCAACAACATCAAAAATCAAAGAAAGCCTACCAACTCAAGGAAACTAAACTTCACTCAGCTGAACCATGTCTGGGTCAAGGAAGAAATTAAGAAAGAAATCAAAGTCTTCCTAGAATTTAATGAAAATGAATCCACAATGTATCCAAACTTGTGGGACACAATGAAAGCAGCCTTAAGAGGAAAATTCATAGCACTAGATGTCTACATGAAAAACCTAGAGAAATCCCACACTAGAGACCTAACAGCTCAACTGAAAGCCTTAGAACAATTAGAAGCAAACTCACCTAGAAGGAGTAGACCGTAGGAAATAATCAAACTTAGAGCTGAAATCAATACAATTGAAAGAAAAAGAACAATACAAAAAATCAATGAATCTAAAAGTTGGTTCTTTGAGAAAGTCAACAAGATAGATAAGCCCTTAGACAAACTAATCAAAAAACAGAGAGAGAGAGAGTGTTCCAATCAACAAAATGAGAAATGAAAAGGGGGACATAACAACAGACTCCCTGAAATACAGAGAATTATCAGACCATAATTTGAAAATCTGTATTCCACAAAAATGGAAAACCTAGAAGAAATGGACAGCTTTCTGGACTGGTACCATCTACCAAAATTAAATGAAGATCAGATTAATTACTTAAACAGGCCTATAACCCTTAAGGAAATTGAAGCTGTCATTAAAAACCTCCCGAAAAATAAAAGCCCTGGTCCAGATGGTTTCAGTGCTGAATTCTACCAGACATTCAAAGAAGAATTACTACCATTACTCTTCAAAATATTTCACACAGTAGAAACTGAAGGAATATTGCCAAATTCCTTTTATGAGGCCACGATTACCCTAATACCCAAGCCACTCAAAGACACAACAAAGAAGGAGAACTACAAACCAATTTCCCTCATGAATATTGATGCGAAAATTCTCAACAAAATTTTGGCAAACCGTATGCAACAATGTATAAAAGACATCATCCACCACGACCAAGTAGGCTTCATCCATGAAATGCAGGGCTGGTTTAACATACAAAAAACTGTAAAAGTTATCCATTATATAAACAAACTAAAGGAACAAAACCACATGATCATATCCTTAGAAGCTGAAAAAGTCTTTGCTAAAATCCAACACTGCTTTATGATTAAATCCCTGGAGAGATCAGGAATACAGGGATAATACCTAAATATAATAAAGGTGATTTACAAGAAGCCGACAGCCAGTATCAAACTTAATGGAGAAAAACTCAAAGCAATCTCACTAAAATCAGGAACTAGACAAGGATGTCCCCTCTCCCTTTATCTATTCAATATAGTTCTTGAAATTTTAGCTAAAGCAATAAGGGAATGAAAAGAGTTTAAGGGGCTACGAATTGGAAAAGAAGAAGTGAAGCTATCTTTATTTGCAGATGATATGATTGTATACAAAAGTGACCCACAAAATTCTTCCAAGGAACTGCTACAGCTGATAAACACCTTCAGCAATGTAGCAGGATACAAGATTAACTCAAAGAAATCAGTAGCCCTTCTATACACTAAAGATAGAAGAACTGAAAAAGAAATAAGGGAAACATTGCCCTTCATAATAGCTGCAAACAGTATTAAATACCTTGGAGTAACTATAACCAAAGAAGTAACAGACCTATTTGACAAAAATTTTAAATCACTGAAGAAAAAAATTGAAGAGGATATCAGAAAATGGAAAGCTCTCCCATGTTCCTGGATTGGTAGGATCAACATAGTAAAAATGGCAATTCTACCAAAGTCAATCTACAGATTCAATGCACTGCCCATCAAAATCCCAACACAATATTTTTTGGACCTTGAAAGAACAATACTCAATTTCATTTGGAATAACAGGAAAGCCAGGATCGCCAAAACAATTGTGCTCAACAAAAGAACCTCAGGAGGTATCACCATCCCTGACTTCAAGTTATCCTATAGAGCTACAGTAATAAAAGTAGCCTGGTACTGGCATTAAAAACAGACTTGTGGATCAATGGAATAAAACAGAGGATCCAGACATTAGCCCAAAAACCTATGAACACCTGATCTTTGACAAAGAGGCCCAAAACATTCAATGGAAAAAAGATAGTATATTTAACAAATGATGTTGGGATAGCTGGATGGAAGTGTGTAGAAAAATGCAAATAGATCCAAGCCTGTCACCCTGCACAAATCTCAAATCCAAGTGGATCAAAGACCTCAACTTAAACCCAGCCACTTTGAACTTGATAGAAAAGAAAGTGGGAAATACATTTGTACGAATTGGCACAGGTGACCACTTCCTAAATATAACACCAGTGGCACAGACACTAAGACCAACAATCAATAAGTGGGATCTCCTGAAGCTAGGAACCTTCTGTAAAGGGAAGGACAATGTCAATAGGACAAAATGACAGCCTACAGACTGGGAAAAGATTTTCACCAACCCTACTAATGATAGAGGACTGATCTCTAAGATATATAAAGAGCTCAAGAATCTAGAGCCCAAAACCTTGAATAACCCAATCAAAAAATGGGGTTCAGATCTAAAAAGGGAATTCTCAGTAGAGGAAATAGGAATGGCTGAAAAGCACCTGAAAAAGTGCTCTTCATCTTTAGCCATCAGAGAAATGCAAATCAAAACAACTTTGAGATACCACCTAATACCTGTTAGATTAGCTAAGATAAAAGGCACAGATGACAGCCTATGTTGGAGAGGATGCGGAGCAAGGGGAACATTCCTCCATTGTTGGTGGGAGTGTAAGCTTGTTCAGCCACTTTGGAATGCAATATGGCAGTTTCTCAGTAAAATGAGAATCAATCTCCCCAAGGACCCAGCAATACCACTTCTGGGTGTATACCCTAAAGAAGCACATTCACATACCAAAGGTATTAGCTCAACTATGTTCATAGCAGCATTATTTGTAATAGCAAGAACCTGGAAACAGCCTAGATGTCCCTCAACTGAAGAATGGATTAAAAAACTTTGGTACATCTACACAATGGAATACTACTCAGCAGTAAGAAAAAAATGATATCCTAAATTTCACAGACAAATAGATGGATTTGGAGAATATCCTCCTTGGCAAGGTATCACAATCTCAGAAAGATAAGCAGGGGATGTACTCACTAATTAGTGGTCTCTAAACAAACAAACAAGAAAAAAAAATCCAAGCATGCCCAAGCTGCAAACCACAACCACTGAACAGCTTGGGATCAGAAACACCCTGGACTGACCCTTCGGATCCCACTCCACCTAGAGGAACACCTGACTCACTCTTGAGGGAGGGGTGACAAGACTGGATTTGCCAGGAGTGGAGACTGATCCAAGCATTATTGGGCCGGGGAGCCATAGGACTGTCTGCTGCCTGCCCAGGAAAGGGATGGGGATTTGTGGAGAAGAAAAAATGACCTGATGTGGTGGGAGAGGGAAGGGACTTTGAATAAGGATATACAGGGATGGAAAAAAAATTCAGAGGTAAAGCTGAACACAAAAAAAAATATATGTGTAGCAATCTTATTTGCATTATTACCCTTGATAATTCATGCTTATGATTTTTATCTTCTTTATAGTTATTGTTAACTTATCAGCATTTTAAATTCATTTTACTGTTTTTCTTGATAAATACAAAATAAAGAAAGAAGAAAAAAAATGGTGTTGCCATAGCTGCATGGAAGTGTGTGGGAAAATGCAAATAGATCTGAGCCTGTAACCTTGCCCAAAATTCAAATCCAAGTGGACCAAAGACCTCAACATAAACCCAGCCACTTTGAACTTGATAGAGAAGAAAATGGGAAATACATTTTTATGAATTGTCACAGGTGACCACTTCCTAAATATAACACCAGTGGCACAGACACTAAGACCAACAATCAGTAAGTGGGATCTCCTGAAGCTAGGAAGCTTCTGCAAAGCCAAGGACACTGTCAATAGGACAAAATGACAGCCTACACAATGGGAAAAGATTTTCACCAGCCCTACAAGTGATAGAGGACTGATCTCTTAGATATATAAAGAGCTCAAGAATCTAGAGCCCAAAACCTTGAATAACCCAATCATAAAATAGGGTTCAGATCTAAAAAGGGAATTCTCAGCAGAAGAATTATAAATGACTGAAAGGCACCTGAAAAAGTGCTCTTCTTCTTTAGCCATCAGAGAAATCCAAATCAAAACAACTTTGGGATACCACCTAGCACCTGTTAGATTGGCTAAGATAAAAGGCACAGATGACAGCCTATGTTGGGTAGGATGTGAATCAAGGGGAACACTACTCCATTGTTGGTGGGAGTGTAAGCTTGTTCAGCCACTTTAGAATACAATATGGCGGTTTCTCAGAAAATTGAGAATCAATCTCCCCAAGGACCCAACAATACCACTTCTGGGTGTATACCCTAAAGATGCACAGTTGCACTCCAAAAGCATTAGCTCAACTATGTTCATAGCAGCATTATTTGTAATAGCAAGAACCTGGAAACAACCTAGATGTCCCTCAACTGAAGAATGGATTAACAAACTGTGGTACATCTACACAATGGAATACTACTCAGCAGTAAGAAAAAATTATATCCTAAAATTCACAGGCAAATGGATGGATTTGGAGAATATCCTCCTGAGTGAGG
>PVIH01027137.1:0-17489 GCA_004025045.1 Sigmodon hispidus | reverse complement strand
CAATCATTATTGTAGCTTACAGAGGTCATAGTTAGATAAGATTTTCACTACTTTTATCCCCTAGCAGTGTGCAAAAAAATTCTTGCACTATGAAAACGAACAATCTTCCAGGTCAGTGCCAGCATGAATTATCCATTTTCTATGACTCAAGTGTATGGGGTCTTCAGGAATTGGGTCTTACCACCAAGATCTAGAGGGTAAACAATAGCTTTGGCAATAGCCTATACTGTTTGGGGATCTATGTGAACTCATTGACTAACAACTCCAAAATTAGTAACCCATTCCCAGCCTGGACTTTTTGTTTGTTATCTTTGGAATCCAGTAGAGGCATTGTTGCTCCATTGTAGGGTAACTCCATTTTAATAGTCCCCCCCCTCTCTCTGTGTCTCTGTGTGCCTCTCTCTCTTGGTGTATCTTCTACAGTAATAATTATGTGTCTTAGTGTTTTATTGCTGCAAAGAGATACTATGACCAAAGGAAAGCATATAATTGTAGCTTGCTTATAGTTTCAGAGATATATTCCATTATCATCTTAGTAGATATCATGGCAACATATAGGCATACAGGTGCTGGAGAAGTAACTGAGAGTTCTACGTCTGGATCCATAGGTAACAGGAAAAGAGTGACACTGGGCCTGGCTTGGGCTTTTGAAACTTCAAAACTCATCCCCCCCCACCCAATAACACACAACAAAGCCACACCACTAAGGCTATACCTCCTAATCCATCTCAATTAGTGTCACTTCCTAATGACCAAACATTCAAATATATGAGCCTATGTAAGCCAGTCTTATTCAAACCACAGCATCCCAGTCCCTGACCTTCCATAGGTTTGTAGCCATAGCATAATGCAGAAAATGCATTGAGTCCAATGTTATTTTTTTAATAATTTATTTTTATGAATAAAGTCATATTTTTTATCTGTGTATATCATTGTTCAAGCTCCCTTCCCCCTCCCACCCCTTCCAGTCACACTCTCTTCTCCACATTTCTTTATCTCCTCTCCAACAAGGGCAGGAAGTCCCAAGGTCCCAATATGGCTTAGTTCAGCATCCACTCCTGGCATATCCAGTCTCCTTACCCCAACATCAAGACTGGGTCAGGTGTTCCTCTGGGGGGAGTGGGCTCAAAGGTGCCGGTCCAAGGTGTTTTAGATCCGAAACTGTTCAGTGGTTGTGGTTTGTAGCTTGGACATGCTTTGCTTTTTGCTTTTTTGGTTTTTTTGTCCACTAATGAGTGCAAACATCCCCTGCTTGGCTTTCTGGGTTTGTGATACCTCACTAAGGAGGATATTCTCCAAATCCATCCATTTGCCAGTAAATATTAGGAAATCATTTTTTCTTCCTGCTGAGTAGTATTCCATTGTGTAGATGTACCACAGTTTGCTAATCCATTCTTCAGTTGAGGGGCATTTAGGTTGCTTCCAGGTTCTTGCTATTACGAATAATGCTGCTATGAACATAGTTGACCTTTGGATCAACTTTGCCTTTGGAGTGAGAATGTGCATCTTTAGGGTATACACCCAGAAGTGGTATTATTGAATCCTTGGGGAGATTGATTCCTAGTTTTCTGAGAAACCACCATACTGTATTCCAGAGTGGCTGAACAAGCTTGCACTCCCACCAACAATGGAGGAGTGTTCCCCTTGCTCTGCAAACTTTCCAGCATAGGCTGTCCTCTGTGTCTTTTATCTTAGCCAATCTGACAGGTATCAGGTGGTATCTCAAAGTTGTTTTGATTTTCATTTCTCTGATGGCTAAAGACGATGAGCACTTTTTCAAGTGCCTTTCAGCCATTCCAATTCTTCTGCTGAGAATTCCCTTTTTAGTACTGAACCCCATTTTTTGAATGGGTTACTCAAAGATTTGGGCTCTAGTTTCTTGAGTTCTCTTTATGTTTTAGACATCAGTCCTCTATCACTTATAGGGTTGGTGAAATTCTTTTCCCATTCTATAGGCTGTCGTTTTGTCCTATTGACAGTGCCCTTGGCTTAATAGAAGCTTCTCAGTTTCAGGAGGTCCTACTTATTGATTGTTGTTCTTAGTGTCTGTGCCACTGAAGTTATATTCAGGAAGTGGTCACCTGTGCCAATGCAGTGGAGGGTATTTCCAACTTTCTTTGCTATCAAGTTTAAAGTGGCTGGGTTTATGTTGAGGTCTTTGATCCACTTGGATTTGAATTTTGTACATGGTGATAGGCTTAGATCTATTTGTACTTTTCTACACATCAACATCCACCTATGCCAACACCATTTGTTAAAGATACTATCATTTTCCATTGAATATTTTGGGCCTCTTTGTCGAAGATCAGGTGTTCATAGGTTTTTGGATAAACGCCCAATTCAATTTAATTGATCCACAAGTCTGTTTTATGCCAGTACCAGGCTGTTTTTATTACTGTAGCTCTATAATGTAACTTGAAGTCAGGGATGGGGATACCTTCTGAGGTTCTTTTGTTGAGCAAAACTGTTTTCGCAATCCTGCCTTTCCTGTTATTACAAATAAAGTTGAGTATTGTTCTTTCAAGGTCCATAATATATTGTGTTGGGATTTTGATGGGAAGTGCATTGAATCTGTAGATTGCTTTTGGTAGGATTGCCCTTTTTACTATGTTGATCCTACCTATCCAGGAAAATGGGAGAGCTTTGCATTTTCTGATATCCTCTTCAATTTCTTTCTTCAGTGATTTAAATTTTTGTCAAATAGATCTGTTACTTCTTTGGTTATAGTTACTCCAAGGTATTTAATGCTATTTGCAGCTATTATAAAGGGTGATATTTCCCTTATTTCTTTTTCAGACCTTTTTATCTTTAGTGTATAGGAGGGCTACTAATTTCTTTGAGTTAATCTTGTATCCTGCTACATTGCTGAAGATGTTTATCAGCTGTAGAAGTTCCCTGGTAGAATTTTGTGGGTTACTTATGTATACAATTATATCATCTGCAAATAGAGATAGTTTCACTTCTTTTCCAATTTGTATCCCCTTAATCTCCTTTCATTCTCTTATTGCTTAGCTAAAACTTCAAGAACTATATTGAATAGATAAGGAGAGAGAGGATATCTTTGTCTTGTTCCTGATTTTGGTGGAATGGCTTTGAGTTTTTCTGCATTAAATTTTATTTTAGCTGTCGGCTTCTTATAAATTACCTTTATTATATTGAGATATTTTCCCTATATTCCTGATCTCTCCAGGGCTTTTATCATAAAGGAGTGTTGGATTTTGTAAAAGGCTTTTTCAGCGTGTCATGATATGATCAAGTGTTTTTCTTTTCTTTCATTTTGTTTATATGATGGATGTCATTTATGGTTTCTCCTATGTTGAACTATCCCTGCATTTCTGGAATGAAGCCTACTTGATAGTGGTGGGTGATATATTTTATATATTGTTGTATACGTTTTGCCAAAATTTTGTTGAGAATTTTAGCATCAATATTCATGGGGGAAATTGGTCTGTAGTTCTCCTTCTTTGTTGTGTCTTTGAGTGGCTTGGTAATTAGGGTAAATGTGGTCTCATAAAAGGAATTTGGCAATATTACTTCAGTTTCCAATGTGTGAAATATTTTGAGAACTAATGGTAGTAATTCTTCTTTGAGTGTCTGGTAGAATTTGACACTGAAACAATCTGGACCTGGGCTTTCTTTCCTGGGAGGCTTTTAATGACAGCTTCAATTTCCTTTAGGGTTATAGGTCTGTTTAAGTAACTAATCTGGTCTTCATTTAATTTTGGTACATCGTACCTGTCCAAAAAGCTGTCCATTTCTTCTTTGTTTTCCATTATTGTGGAATATAGATTTTCAATATATGACCTGATAATTCTCTTGATTTCCTGGGGGTCTGTTGTTATGTCCCCCTTTTCATTTCTGATTTTGGTGATTTGGATACTCTCTATCTGCTTTTTGATTAGTTTGGATAAGTGCTTTTCTATCTTGTTGACTTTCTCGAGGAAACAACTCTTTGATTCATTGATTCTTTGTATTATTCTTTTTTTTTCAATTGTATTGATTTCAGCTCTAAGTTTGATTATTTCCTGTGGTCTGCTCCTTCTAGGTGAATTTACTCCTAATTGTTCTATGGCTTTCATCTCTGCTGTTAGTTCTCTAGTGCGGGATTTCTCTAGGTTTTACATAAAGGCATCTAGTGCTATGAATTTTCCTCTTAACACTGCTTTCATTGTGTCCCACAAGTTCGGGTACATCATGGATTCATTTTCATTAAATTCTAGGAAGACTTTGATTTCTTTCTTAATTTCTTCCTTGATCCAGAGGTGGTTCCACTGAGTGATGTTTAGTTTCCATGAGTTGGTAAGCTTTCTGTGATTCTTGATGTTGTTGAACTCTTAACTTTAGGCCCTGGTGGTCTGATATAATACAAGGGATTATTTTCCTTTTTTGTATTTATTGATATTTGTTTATGACCAATTATGTGGTCAATTTTAGAGAAAGTTCCATGTGGTGCTGAGAAATATGTATATTCCTTTGCATTTGGGTGGAAGCTTCTGTAGATTTCTATTAAATCCATTTGCATCATATCCTCTTTTAGACTCCTTATTTCTCTGTTGAGTCTCTGTCTGGCAGACCTCTCCAGGGGTGAAAGTGGAGTATTGAAGTCTCCCACTCTTAGCGTATGAGAACTGATGTGGGGCTGGAGAGATGGCTCAGCGGTTAAGAGAACTGATGTGGGAATTGAGCTTCAGCAGTGTTTCTTTTACATAGGTAAGTGCCCTTATATTAGGGGCATAAATATTCAGGATTGAAATCTCTTCTTGACCAATTTGTCCTGCAATGAATAAGTAATATCCATCTTGGTCCCTTTTAATTGCTTTTAGTTTAAAGTCTACTTTGTTAGATATTAGGATGGCAACCTCAGCATGTTTCTTAGGGCCATTTGATTGGAAAATCTTTTCTCAACCCTTTACTCTGAGCTTGTGTCTGTCTTTGTGGTTGAGGTGTGTTTCTTGTAGGCAACAGATAGATGGCTTCTGTTTTTGTGTCCATTTTGTTGGTGTGTACCTTGTTATAGGTGAATTGAGTCCATTGGTATTAAGGGATATTAGTGACCACTGATTGATGTTTCCTGCTGTTTTTGGTAGTAGCTTCTATGTATTTCCTTTCTCTGGGCTTTTCTTCTGTGGGATTATTGATTGCCTGTGATTTCATGGGTGTATCTGGGGTCCTTAGGTTGGAGTTTTCCCTCTAATGCTTTCTGGAGGGACAGATTGGTAGATAGGTATTGTTTTAGTCTGACTTTGTCATGAAATATCTTCTTTACTCCATCTATGGTGATTGATAATTTTGCTGGTTATAGTAGTCTAGGTTGGCAGCCTTGTTTTTTAGTATCTGTATAACTTCTCACCAACCCCTTCTAGCTTTTATCATTTCCATTGAATAGTCTGGAGTTATTCTGATGGGTCTGCCTTTATAGGTAAGTTGGCCCTTTTCTTTTGCAACTCTTAAAATTTTTTCTTTGTTCTGTATGTTTTGTGGCTTGATCATTATGTGGCGAGCAGACTTTTTGGGGTGGTCATATCTATTTGGTGTTCTGCAAGCTTCTTGTATCTTTATAGGCATTTCCTTCTTTATGTTGGGAAAGTTTTCTTCTATGATTGTATTCAATACATTATCTGTGCCTTTGAGCTGATATTATTCTCCTTCTTCTATTCCTATTATTCTCAGGTTAGGTCTTTTCATGGTGTCCTAGATTTCCTGAACATTTACTGTTATGGCTTTTTTGGTTTTAGTATTTTCTTTGACTGATATATCTATTTGAGCTACTGAGTCTTCCACTTCAGAGATTCTCTCTTCTACCTCTTGGATTCACTTGGTTGTGCTTGTATCTATACAGGAAATACAGAGAATTATCAGGTCATATTTTGAAAATCTATATTCCAAAAAAATGGAAAACCTAGAAGAAATGGACAGCTTCCTGGACAGGTACCATCTACAAAATTAAATGAAAATCAGATTAATTACGTAAATAGGCCTATAACCCTTAAGGAAATTGAAGCTGTCATTAAAAACCTCCCCAAAAATAAAAGCCCTAGTCCAGATGGTTTCAGTGCTGAATTCTACCAGACATTTAAAGAAGAATTGCTACCATTACTCCTCAAACTATTTCACACAGTAGAAACTGAAGGAATATTGCCAAATTCCTTTTATGAGACCACAATCACCCTAATACCCAAGCCACTCAAAGACACAACAAAGAAGGAGAATTACAGACCAATTTCCCTCATGAATATTGATGCGAAATTTCTCGACAAAATCTTGGCAAACCGTATACAACAGTGTACAAAAGATATCATCCACCACGACCAAGTAGGCTTCATCCCAAAAATGCAGGGCTGGTTTAACATACAAAAAACTGTAAATGTTATCCATCATATAAGCAAACTAAAGGAACAAAACCACATGATCATATCCTTAGATTCTGAAAAAGCCCTTGACAAAATCCAACACTCCTTTATGATTAAAGCCCTGGAGTGATCTGGAATACAGGGAGAATACCTAAATATAATAAAGGAGATTTACAAGAAGCCAAAACCAGTACCAAACTTAATGGAGAAAAACTCAAAGCAATCCCACTAAAATCAGGAACTAGACAAGGATGTCCTCTCTCCCCTTATCTATTCAATATAGTTCTCAAAGTTTTAGCTAAAGCAATAAGGGAACGAAAAGAGATTAAGGGGATACAAATTGGAAAAGAAGAAGTGAAGCTATCTCTATTTGCAGATGATATGATTGTATGCATAAGTGACCCACAAAATTCTTCCAAGGAACTGCTACAGCTGATAAACACCTTCAGCAATGTAGCAGGATACAAGATTAACTCAAAGAAATCAGTAGCCCTTCTATACACTAAAGGTAGAAGAGCTGATAAAGAAATAAGGGAAACATTACCCTTCATAATAGCTGCAAATAGTATTAAATACCTTGGAGTAACTACAACCAAAGAAGTAACAGACCTATTTGTCAAAAATTTTAAATCACTGAAGAAAGAAATTGAAGAGGATATCAGAAAATGGAAAGCTCTCCCATATTCCTGGATTGCTAGGATCAACATAGTAAAAATGGCAATTCTACCAAAGACAATCCACAGATTCAATGCACTGTCCATCAAAATCCCAAAACAATATTTTTTGGACCTTAAAAGAACAATACTCAATTTCATTTGGAATAACAGGAAAGCCAGAATTGCCAAAACAATTTTAGTCAACAAAAGAACCTCAGGTGGTATCACCATCCCTGACTTCAAGCTATACTATAAAGCTACAGTAATAAAAACAGTCTGGTACTGGCATAAAAACAGACTTGTGGACCAATGGAATAGAATTGAGGATCCAGACATTAACCCAAAAACCTATGAACATCTGATCTTTGACAAAGAGGCACAAAACATTCAATGGAAAAAAGACAGTATATTTAACAAATGTTGTTGGCATAGCTGGATGGAAGTGTGTAGAAAAATGCAAATAGATCCAAGCCTGTCACCCTGCACAAAACTCAAATCCAAGTGGATCAAAGACCTCAACTTAAACCCAGCCACACTGAACTTGATAGAAAAGAAAGTGGGAAATACACTTCTACAAATTGGCACAGGCGACCACTTCCTAAACATAACACCAGTGGCACAGACACTGAGACCAACAATCAATAAGTGGGATCTCCTGAAGCTAGGACGCTTCTGCAAAGCCAAGGACACTGTCAATAGGACAAAATGACAGCCTACAGAATGGGAAAAGATTTTCACCAACCCTACAAGTGATAGAGGACTGATCTCTAAGATATATAAAGAGCTCAAGAATCTTGAATAACCCTATCAAAAAATTGGGTTCAGATCTAAAAAGGGAATTCTCAGCAGAGGAACTACGAATGGCTGAAAGGCACCTGAAAAAGTGCTGTTCATCTTTAGCCATCGGAGAAATGCAAATCAAAACAACTTTGAGATACCACTTAACACCTGTTAGATTGGCTAAGAGAAAGGCACAGATGACAGATTATGTTGAAGAGGATGCGGAGCAAGGGGAATACTTCTCCATTGTTGGTGGGAGTGTAAGCTTGTACAGCCACTTTGGAATGCAATGTGGTGGTTTCTCATAAAATTGAGAATCAATCTCCCCAAGGACCCAGCAATACCACTTCTGAGTGTATACCCTAAAGATGCACATTCACACTCCAAAGGTATTAGCTCAACTATGTTAATAGCAGCATTATTTGTAATAGCAAGAACCTGGAAACAACCTAGATGTCCCTCAACTGAAGAATGGATTAACAAACTGTGGTACATCTACTCAATGGAATACTATTCAGCAGTAAGAAAAAAAATGAAATCCTAAAATTCACAGGCAAATGGATGGATTTGGAGAATATCCTCCTGAGCGAGGTATCACAAACTCGGACAGATGAGCAGGGGATGTACTCACTCATTAGTGGTCTTAAACCAACAAACAAGAAAAAAAGCCAAGCATGCCCAAGCTGAAACCACAACCACTGAACAGTTCAGATTCAGAAACACCCTGTACTGACCCTTCAGATCCCACTCCAACTATAGGAACACCTGACTCACTCTTGAGGGAGGGTGGACCAAACTGGATTTGCCAGGCGTGGAGACTGAACTAAGCATTATTGAGTCAGTGAGACCATAGGACTGTCTGCTGCCTGCCCAGGGAGGGGATGGGGAGTTTTGGAGAAGTAAAATGACCTGATGTGGTGGGAGGGTGAAGGGACCTTGAATAAGGATATACAGGGATGGAAAAAAATTCAGAGGGAAAGCTGAACACAAA
Organism: Sigmodon hispidus; assembly: GCA_004025045.1. Classification (NCBI taxonomy): domain Eukaryota; kingdom Metazoa; phylum Chordata; class Mammalia; order Rodentia; family Cricetidae; genus Sigmodon; species Sigmodon hispidus. Next base: position 8,712 of record PVIH01027137.1, on the reverse strand, counting down.
GTAAAATATGTGTAGCAATCTTATTTGCATTATCACCCTTATTAAGTCATGCTTATGATTTTTATCTTCTTTATAGTTATTGTTAACTTATCAGTATTTTAAATTCATTTTACTGTTTTTCTTGATAAATACAAAATAAATAAAGAAGGGAAAAAAAGCAGAAAGTTTATTACATACTTCCAATGTACAGTGTTACAAAACATACATTACCATTCTAAAAGGGAAGAAAGGGAGCATAGTGAGGAAATACTGGGACAAAGCAAGACCTAAAACCAGCAGGGCAAACTCCAAATTCTGTATCCATATTTGTATATCCAAAATACTTTTTGAATCTTGTCTTATTTAGGTTGCTACTACTGTGATGAAACATGGTGACCAAAGAAATTTGGGAATGGAAGGGTTTATTTAGCTATAGTTCCATAGCATGTTCATCTTCAAAGGAAACTGGGACAGGAACTCAAACAGGGCAGAAACTTGGAGGCAGGATCTAATCAGAGGCCATAGAAGGGTGCTGCTAACTGGCTTGCTCAATATGACTTGTTCACTCTGCTTTTCTATAGAATCCAGGATCACCAATTCAGGGATGGCACCACCACCATGGACTGGGCCCTCTTTTATCAACCACTAATTTTAAAAATGCCTTACAGCCATATCTTACGGAGGGATTTTCAAATATATATAATTCAACTTCAAACATGTACATAAATATTCCATCTCTCCTTACTGAGACATTTTCTTAATTGAGACTTTATCCCCTCAGTTGATTTTAGCTTGTGTCAAGTTGACATAAAACTAGCTAGCATATTCTCCAATTCAAACCCAGTATGAAGATCTTCTTGGCAGGTATCCCACAACTCTGGCATCTATAACATCTTGGAATCTCCATTGAAAATCAAGCTTCATTTTCATACCTTCAAGCAATGACCTTTCTTAGCCTCTGTTCGAAGACACCTCAGCAGTGTTTCTTAACCTCAGAAGGAGATACCAAACCCTTTTCTCCTATCATTGACTCTAAAACTAGAGCCACATAGCCAAAGCTGACAAGTTCTTCTGATTTCTGGGGCTGGAAGTTGCCCCCCCTTTTCACATACATTTTTATCAGTGATCTGTTTTCAATTACTTTACTCTTTCAGCTTTTCCTTATTTCTTTTCACAAGTTGGAAGCTTATCTGTGTAGAGTCTTACACTGAGGTTACTACTCCCTTTATTCCATTTAGCACCATGTTTTTCTTCCAACTTTTTATCCCCTTGAGCACTAGAGTTATCTCAGTTCCATTACACTTCCTGTTGCCCATTTCATCCTTAAACTGTACATTTTGTATTTTCTCTGCTCAGCCTGCCCTTTTAATTATACATCTGCATAAGAGTAACCACTAATTAATATTAGACTGCCTTAAAATCTCTATCAATGACATCAAACCAAGACTCTACAATTTCAGCTACATTGTTCACCAAATACCACAGTCTCTAGGCCACTTCTTAATCTTTTCCTCTGAAACCTCTGGAGCTGAGATGTAGTTGGAAGTTTTTGTCAGTGCCAGAATCTCTCAAATACCTGGCAGCTGTTTCCCAAACAATTAACTTGAAGGTTTAATATTATAGTAACTGCTGAGCTAGAAGCTGAAGAATATTACTATCTATCTCTTACACTTAACCCATAATTCTGATCTATGGCTAGTCACATGACTTGGTACCTTCTCTCAGTACAACATTCTCACCTTGCTTTCACTGCATCTGGCTAGAGTCTGCTGCTCTGCCTTTTTTTCCCAGAATTATCCCTGTCTTGTCTTTTTGCTGTGGGATAATACTCTTGTACAATGTAAAAATTTGATATTCATATTGGTTTAATAAAGTGCTGATTGATCAGTAGGCAGGCAGGAAGTACAGGTGGGGCAACCAGACTAGGAAAATTCTAGGGAGAACAAAGCAGAGCAGCAGATGCTGAAGAAAGATGAGAACGCTACATTGAGAAAAGGTACCAAGCCACATGGCCAAATATAGACAATGATTATGTGTTACTTTAAGTGTAAGAGCTAGTCAGTAATATGCTTGAGCTACTGGACCAGCAGTCACAATAATATTAAGCCTCCAAGACAGTTATTTAGGAAGCAGATGAAGGATATTTGAGAGTTTCTGGTGGGACAGAAATTCTGACTGCACACTGCCTATACTTCTTGCCTGACTACAGGCCAATTAGCATTTTGTTAAATCAGTATCAGTGATAAATTTTTACAGTGTACAAGAGCATTATCTCCCAGCACAGGGCTGTCATAATCTACATTGCTCTCAGCACTACTCTCTTCCATACTCCTATTAGTATGACCCATTAACACCCAATTTAAAACATTCAACTGCTTTCTTAATCCAAAATCCCAAAGACCACATACTTCCACAAGCAGCATGGTCAAGCCTGTCACAGCACTATTCCACTCCTGCTACCAACTTCTATCTTAGAGTTTAATAACTATGAATAAACATGACCATGGCAATTCTTATAAAGGAAAGCATTTAATTGATACTTGCTTACAGTTTTAGAAGTTTAGTCCATTGTCGTCATAGTGGAAAGCATGATGGACATAGTGCTAAAGAAATATCTGAGAATTCTACCTCAGGATCCACAAGTAGCAGAAAGAGAGTGACACTGAGTCTGGTTTGAGCTTTTGAAACCTCACAGCCCACCCCCAGTGACACATTGTCTCCAACAAGGACAAACCTCTTAATTGCTCTCAAGTTGTGATGCTACCTACAGATCACTCAAAGATATGAGCCTATTGAGGCTATTCTTATTCAAAATACCACAGTAGGTATTCATATGACTTTTTCCAAAGGCCTTTAGTATTATTTACCCTCTTTCCCTGTGCTTCCTACCATACCCAAATTTAGCTCTTCTTTTTCAATAATACCCTTTTAATTCTTTTACCAACATGTTCTATCTTCCCTTCCATCAAATCCCCCTTCCATGACTCCTAAGTAATTTCCCAACTTCTGTGGATATCTCAAATGAAACACATATTTCTGAAAAGTCAAAGCTAACATTTACAAATTAGAGAAAACAAGTAACATCTGTCTTTCTGTCAAGTCTAGGTTACTTCATCTAGAATGATTGTTTCCAGCTCCATTCATTTCCTTCAGTATGGCATAATTCCATTTTTATTACAGCTGTGTAATATTCTATTGTGTGAACGTGTCATATTCTCTTTATCCATTTGTCAGCTTATGGACATCTAGGCCATTTCCATTTCTTGGCTATTGTTAGTAGAGCAGCAATGAACATGGATAAGCAGCAGGCATCTCTAGTACATAATGAACTCTTTTGGATATATGCCCAGGAAGGGATATATAACAGGATCATGTGTTAGTTCTGGTTCTAGCTTTTTGAGGAACCTCTATATTGTTTCCATAGTGGCTGCACCAGTTTCTATGTGCCAGTTTTATATCAGTGTTAAGGGTCCAAACTCAGATCTTCATGCCTGCACAGTAAGTATGTAACTCAATGATCCATATACCTGGCCCATGAAATTCACTTAATATGACATTTTATTTAAGTAAATATACCCCAAATGATATCATCTAATCTATGATCAATCAGACCCATGACCCCTTCAAATCTAGATAAGTAAAATCTTTTTTGAGTGTGTGTGTGTGGGGGGGTCTTTTCCTATGACACATGGCAGCTGAGGACAACTTGGAAGTACTAACTCAGCATCCCTGCCCAAATACAGGCTGTGGTCCTTTTAGAGCCCCAAACAGGAAATAGTGAACTCTGAATGACATTCTGTTAAGTTTCCATTTACTACATCTAGATCATTGCTTTAGCTTGCCAAGCCTCTGTGTCCCAAAGTACTTTCTATTCTTCTCAATTTCATATCAATTACTAAATACATTTGTGGAAAAATTTTAACTATTCTAGCAAAATCATGACTAAAATATTGATACAGACTTCCTTAGTGTGTGTGTTCAACACAAACCAAGGTAGTAAATCCTTATCACCATAATCTTATGAGCTAGATGCTAGTATGAACATCGTTTCAATTAGGAACACCAAACCACAGAAAATGTTGATTCCTGAATATGGTATTTTTTTTATTATGCCATAGTACCTATGGGAAAAATGGAGTGTCTTCAATCAAACACTAATCTAAGGGAAGACAGTGATGTATCACCTAAAAATAGGGTTACTCTATGTCCTGCTGTTCTACTTCATTTCCCTGCATTAATTGCCACTATACCAAAAACAATGCTTTGTGAAGAGTAAGCACTAGAAATATTTTAATAAATAGACATATGAATGTTATTTACAATCAACTCAAGAAGGTAATCATTAAACAAAAAGTCAAGTGATTATAGAAATTTGGTTAATATATGAATTATTCACTGGCAATTGATTATACGAAAGGTTAATATGTATTAAGTGGTTTCTGTAAACATTCACTGATACACAATTGTATGTTAAGACAATTCTTGGAGAGATGAACTGTCCCATGCAGTAATGATGCCAATCCTCTCCCAAGAACACAGCATCAAATAAAAAAGGCAGGCAACTTGCAACAGAGTTCTCAATGGGGGTTGGTCATGCCCCATTCAGGGTCCTGAGACACAAAAGCTATGCCTCTAGGTCTCCCTCAGTAACACTTGAATCCCACCACATTTGGTCATATCTTTTTGTCTTAGTGTTTTCTTGCTGTGAAGGGACAACATGACCACTGCAACTCTTATAAAGGAAAGCACTTAAGTGGGGCTGGTTTATAGTCTCAGAAGCTTAGTGTATTTTATGATTATGGGGGAAAGCATGACAGCACACAGGCAGACATATTATTTTAGGAGAAGCTGAGAGTTCTACATCTGGATCCATAGGCAAGACATCCAGGAAGACAGAGACACTGGGACTTAGTTGAGGTTTGGAAACCTCAAAAGGTTAAGGTTTTAAGCCATTAACCTGTATCTCTTGCCATGCATACATTGATCATTCAGTTTTTTTTTCTTTAGGAACTTGTCATTTCTTACTCTGCTATTACTCTACTATTACTCACTCATTTATTCCAAAGTACTTTCTAAGCATCAGCATTTACATACTACCATGTTAGATACCAGAGATAGAGGGAACATTTGTTTATTGATTAGTATGCATTAGTTACTGGATTCATTATATTACATTTATTACCACTTTAATTCTTTAAGGTAAATATTATATTCACTTTTTATATAAATATAAACAGAGATATAAGAAAGATCTCAGTCCAATAAGAGAGGAAGACAACCAAAGCTCCTTTATAATGTAGTTCAATAATTTCCTAGAATGAAATTGTTATATATAATATAAAGCAGAAACACAGATAAAGCAGTACTAAACTTGTGTGAGTTAGGGAAGACTAAGCAGGAAAAATACTTTTACAATTAACATATGAAAGAGGTGTAGTGCTTTATTCCTCATAGTATTACAGAGATAGTACTGGTCTAGGAAAAGGAGGAAATTAGTTTTGGCTCATGCAAAAGTATTGGTAAAGCATAGGCTATTCTGGTTCATATATGCAGCCCCATGCATATATGTGAGGAGGAAATGACTCAGTGATTTGAAAATGATCTGGTTTGTCAGGAACTGGATCTATAATTCAGTAAATACCCTTCCTATTCATTCTTACCACATGTTTTATAGCTTTAAATATATTCATGTTTGTATTTCAACAATGGTGCATATTTCTTCTGACCATGCAAGGTAATTTGCAGCATTAGAGTCTAAGTGGATAATTAATAACAATAAAAAAATCATTTTTAGAATGTAATATGTACTTTGAAAATAAATTAAAATAAGTTGTTTTAATTGTTAGGTAGATCTGTTGACACCAATGATTATTCATGGCATCAAGACACAGGGTGCCCGTCAGAAATTTTCCAGCCTCTACATCTCTCAGTTTATCATCATGTATAGTCTTGATGGAAAGAAGTGGCTGAGTTATCGAGGAAATTCCACTGGAACTTTAATGGTATGTAATTAGTCCTTTAATGAGAGAGCATGAAAATTTTAAAGAGCTTTTGACAGATGGTATAGCCTACAAGCTCCAAAAATGAATTTTCTTCTTATGGGTTAACATGAGTGTTTGTTGGTATACAAACAAAAAGGTCCAAGTTTTAATACTTTCATACATGATAGAAATAGAGACATGTTGTATTATGAGAATGTGAATTTTCTTAGGAGTTTGAACTTGAAAGACTTTAGTTTTTCAGCCAAGCCATGAATGGAGATTAAGATCTGTCTTTTACTTGAAAGAATGGGAAAATTAGACAAAAATCCTTAACATTATTGTTATTGTTGGCTATACTTCTCTACTTTTGCATCCCTGATTAGCTTCATCAGAAATGTATCCCAATTTTTTCTTTTGATGTTCTTTCCGTTTTGTCTATTTTTACTTAAATGACTATTATTTTAATGCAAAGCACCATTTCATCATACTCAGACTAATATTCTCTATATGCTGGTGATATCGGTGAATATGACACAGGAGCTAAGAAGAGTTATACCTGACATAATAAAACATCAATATTATATTGATGATATGCATGATGCTGACAGGACCAGATAAACAGAAAACAGTAATTGCTCTAATTTGCTGTTATTCACACACATTGTGAGACACACAATTAAGCCTTCTTTGTTTTTGAAATGCAACTGTGTCCCATGTTTAATATATCTCCTGTTGGTTTTAATTAAATACTGTATAAGAAAAGTTTCCTTCTAGCCATGCATAGTAGGGCATATCTTTAATCCTAGCACTTGTGAGACAGAGGCCTTGGATCTCTGTGGGTTCAAGGCCAGACTGTTATACAAAACTACTTCTAGAGAAGCCAGAGCTACATAGTGAGACTTCATCTCAAAAAAATTCTTCTATTTCTATATTGTTTGTATGACAATGGAATTTTATCAAATACTTTACCAGCACTTACCTCCCCTATTTTTTGATATAACATATTTTAAGCATGTGTTTTCCCTCCCCCAACTCTTCTTATATTTTCCCCACCTCCCTACCTACTCAACTTTATATTCTCTATCGCTCCCTCTCTTTGAAAAAGAAACACAAAAATGAAAATCAAAGCAAAGCCCTGTGGTAGTGGCACATGCCTTTAATCCCAGCACTTGGGAGGTAGATGTAGGTGGATCTCTGTGAGTTTGAGGGCAGCTTGGTCTGCAGAGAAAGTTCCAGGACAACCAGGGCTAAATAGAAAAGGTCTGTCTTTAAAAAGTAAAGCAAAAAACACCAATAAGACAAAAAAAATGTAAAAATGAAAAAAGTACACATACACACACACACACACACATCAGAGTTCATTTTGTGCTGGCCAACTTATTCTGAGTATGCCCTGGAGTATAATATCTATACCCAGTAACATCCCATAGAAGAAAACTGACTTTTCTGGGGGGGTTTCTTTCCAATTTGATTTTTTTATGTTTATCACATTTTTTAAATTTATTTTTGAATAAAGTCTCATTTTTTATCCAAGTATCCCCTGTTAGTTTAAAGCCTCTCCTGCTTGCTGTTTCTCCCTTTTCCCCTCTGAATACCCTCTGTACAGTAAGTGGCTTTAAGATAATAAATATTACCTAAATATATAAATATAGTGGCCTGATAAGTTCCGTGACAAATGCCTTTGGAGCACGAATGTGCATCTTTAGAATCTATGCCCAATAGTGGTATTGCTGGATCCTTGGGGAGACTGATTCCTAGGAAAACTGACTTTTCATTGCCAGCAGATATCAATTGCAAATAGATCCTTGGTTAGGTATGAGACTCTGTGTCAGCTTCTTTATTAACAGATGGTATCAACGCATATTCACAGCATACATAAAGACCCTCCCACAGCATTTATGAGTATGAAAACTGTATTCTACCTCCTTAAGTGATGTAAGGAATAAATTCTTATTTGCATTCTATTACTTTTGGTATAATTTTGCAGTCAGTTAAAAGATGTTCTGTATGGTTCAAAAATCAGCATGGATGTTTGAGATAGAAAATAGCTAATGAAACTTATTGTGATAAGTTTGCTTTTCAGCTACTGCTAGTTAGGGACTAGAAAGAAACAGATAATTATATTATTTGTCATCACTCTACACTTTAGTTTGTCACTAACTTGGGACTACAAGTTGCTCTTCTAGTTCATTTTCTTCCTTCCTTCCCTTCTTTCCTTCTTTCTTTCTTTCTTTCTCTCTTTAGATCAGGGCATGGTGACACAAGCATTTAAAAAAGATTTATTTATTTGTTTGTTTGTTTATTTATTTATTATACTGTGTTCTGCCTGCATGTATGTCTGTACACCAGAAGAGAACACCAAATCTTACTATAAATGTGTGTGAACCACCATGTGGTTGCTGGGAGTCAAACTCAGAACCTCTGGAAGAGCAACAGCAGCCAGTGCTCTTAACCTCTGAGCTATCTCTTCAGTACTTAGTTTATTTCTTAACTAAGCAGTAAAAATAACTGGAAGATTTCTTAGTGAAACATCAGCATTTGAATAATTTAGGCTCCTTCATTAAGAATCTGTTTTATGGCGGCGTCCCAGCGCACTCTGGAGCAGGGGCAGCTGAACTCTGCACCTGGCCACACCCGCAGCCCCTGCTGCTCAGGGAATCTACTAAGAGCCCTACTGCGACCCTGAACTGAGTAAACTGAGCAAACCAACTGCAGGGGTCTATGAGGGGCGGATTCGAACCCTGACCAGAGG